>JAWNNM010001111.1:0-164862 GCA_035044965.1 Lordiphosa andalusiaca | reverse complement strand
TCGAAGGAATTTAATGATCCCTACACCACTAAACTCCTTTATACTGCTTTAGTACGTCCCGTGCTAGAATACTGTTCATCCGTATGGTGTCCGCAGTATAAAAAGCATGTTGATCGTATTGAATCAGTTCAGAAACAATTTTTGCTTTTTGCCCTTCGTGGCCTAAGCTTGGAAACTAACCTCCGTTTGCCATCATACTCCAGAGACTCTTGCTAATAGACCTTATTTCGCTAGCTTACCGTAGAACAGACTTTGGTGTTTCTTTTCTTCACAAGTTAATTATCGGTGATGTAGATTCTTCTGAACTCTTACGTCGCTTTAAGTTCAATGTTCCTTCTAGGCCAACCAGAAACTTCTTTCCATTAATCTTGTCTAGATGCACCACTGACTATGCCCAGCATAAGCGATTTCGGGTTTTATGTCAAGACTACAACGATCTTTATCACCTCCTCTCAACAGATCTCTATCTCTTCTCCTTAAAAACGTCCCTTAACACTTATCTCCGAGAAATTCTCTGACCACTTCCAATTGTGAATAGGGGCGTAGCTTGCCGGACTGGCTAATAAATCTTCCCCCACCGGGTCAGAGATTTTTCGGTTATCCTTAATTATTTCGGTTATCTTTAATTATAGTTTTATGCCTTTATTCATCTCTGTATCTCTGTAAGACTGCTTTTTCTTATTCTTTTTTCTTCTTCACATCTCTTCAGGCCTGTTCCAGGCTTCACATAATTTGTTAAACTTCAAATGAAATTAAAATCGAACGATTTCGCGTTCGCTGTTCTGGACTTGCAATTTGAATGATTCAGTTCCAATTTTGTTTCCTTTTAACAACTCGATGAACTTAATCAGTTGGATGGAACAATCAAAATACAAACTCTGTAAAAATCAATAGTGCTTTAATACAGCTGTTTAATATCTCGCTTTATTTTAATGACATTTTATGAAAATTACGAATTTACTTCTGATTTCAAAGGCTCCAAGCAATGTGAATTCAAATCGAGTAATTCTATAAAATTATGAAAACCCGAACAGGTAGCCAAATCGAAATACAGAAAATTTAGTGTAAAAACTGAACAGGCCTGTATGTTTGTTAAATGGTTTTGTTGGCTCTAATATCGACGCTGAGCACAACAGGCATAGCTGGCCGGACCGGCAAATAAAAATCCCCGACCGAGTCGGAGTCGTTATTAGTTTATCTTTTTTCTTCTCTTCTTTCTTTTTATGCCTCCTTAGTAAATACGCTTTTTTATAACGTGTTTACAAATTTGTTGACAGCCTTTGTTACAAAAATAAATAAAGCCACTGCGCAACGCCAATGTTTCCAAACCAGACGATCTGGTATCTGAGGACGACCCGGGAAGCCAGGCGAAGCAGGTTTGTCAGCAAAGGCTGAGCGTGCGGCGATCGACTGATGGCTTCAAACCAAGTCGATTAAAGTTAAATGTAAAACACTCTCTGTTTAAATTTTAATTTTTTTTGTATTTTTGTTCTTTTTTTGTATACCCTTGCAAAATGTATATTGAAATTGTCCAGATGTTTGTAACGCATAGAAGTCAGTTTAAAAGCTATCGCCACCAAGTTTTGCTCGAAGTCTTCTGGTACAAATACGCTGCACATTTATCGGAACCGGCATGATCGGATGACGGATACTGTCTCAACAGTATCGGAAGTGAATTCTTTCCTTCTCTTTCAGTCTCTCTCTTATAAACCATATAGCCCATATGTAAAATTGATAGATCAAAATAAAAACTATCTCGTCTGTGTCGTGAGTTTTAAACCCTGTTTCCGACAAAAATGGGAAAGGGGATCATGAAGTTGTTCCAAAGTCTGTAACAGAGAGAAGGAAACATTTCCGACACCATAAAGAACATATTATTTTTATACCCTTGCTGAGGGTATATTGAAATTGTCCAGATGTTTGTAACGCATAGAAGGAAGCATTTCCGACAAAATAAAGTTTATATATATTCTTGATCAGCATGACGAGCTGAGTCGCTATAACCGTCGATATATATAAATATTTGTCGGAACCGGCCCGATCGGATGACTATAACAGATAGCTGCCATAGGTACGATCGGTCGAAAAACGAGTTTTAGTGAGAAAAACATTTTTTTTTTTAATGCAAACGTCTCCAATCTCCGCATTTACTAGTTCAATGCTTCTCCATTATTCTGCCAAATTTGGAAATCGAACATCTATATAGTATAGCTGCCATAGAAAAGTAAATTCAGAAAAATAGCCTTTGCAACAAAAATTTTTTTGTTTTCAATGTAAACCTCTTTAAAAATTACATATTTTTACACAATTCTTCAAAGTTTTGTCAAAATCGATGGGGGACGCACACACATAAAGGCGACTGTCTGTTTCTACGCTGCCTCTCTATTTTTTTGCGCGCATTCTGCTTTGGGACTCCCAAACAGTTATGCCTCCGCTGGCATGGAGAGACTTCTGGAAAACGTTCAGTTGGTAGGCATTGATCGCTGATGATGGAGGGTGGTTCCTCTTGAAACAGCTGTACGATCTATCAGCCTCCTTTGTGGTTTTGTGTCTCTGTTTAAAGTTGTGCGAAGCGTAACATGACCTCGAGCCGGCTAAAAAGTCCAGACATGGCGGATAGGTTAAAAACGCAACCCAGCCAGTAGGCAAAATGACCAAAGTCATTGAAGGAACAGGATTTACGGTGCAGGGAGTCGGATCCCCAGTACCGGCGGCGAATCGGGGTGAGAACGCAGGCCCCACGGCGTCGATATCAAGCAACTGCAAGCCCAGTGTGGAGGTGGACCACTTGGCCTCCTCATTGCGTAATGTGGCAAGTGAAGGTGCATTTCATCGTCAAGATGGGGTAGACATGGAGTCGGAGGTGGAAAATGGCGAATTCATTTTCACAGGCCCGTCTATAACAGACGAAGAGTTTCGCTTGCTCGCTTGCCTATCGACGACGAGCCACCAAAAGTGAGTGAGTCTACATCGGCCACGGCCCCAGCGGAGAGAAAGAAGGAAGATGCCTCTCACCGCAAACAGCGCTCAGGGTACAAGGCATCGCTCAAGTTTCTCAGAACACTTGAGGGCCGCACCCTGGAGTCGCTGACCGCAAGGGAGAAAGCACTCAAAAAGAAGCACGAGTACAAAGTGCGCCGCTACAACCTGCTGTCTAAGGATAGCTCGAACCAAGCACCAGCACAGAGTACGACGGCCCAAGTGGAAGCACCAGAAACTGCGACAAATACGGAATCTCCATCCACGTCGAAGGCAGCCAAAGCATCCACTGGGGACAAGAAGCACCGCAGAAGACCATTCGATCACACTCTCCCAAAAGGAGGGACCGGATCATCATCCGGTCCGGATGGCGGAAGGGGTGGAATTTCAAAGCGGCAAAGATCTGATGACTCATCCAAGGCCCCGGAAAGCAAGCGAAGAAGACCAGAAGACTTTCTGGCCAGCTTAAGCTCAAAACCGGAGCTTATGATAGCCATTATCGACCGAAGCAACCCGGAAGGGAAGCTTTCACCCGATAACTGGCTCATCCAGGAGGGAGTCATCATGCAGGCCATCCACGATGCCATGACACGAGGCGAAGATTCATTCGTAGCTGAGTTTAAGGGCGTCAAGTGGTATAAAGGCTCTAAGGTCGTGGCTTGTGTCAACGAGGAGTACTTGAGATTTCTCACCGACACAATTCACAGCGTTGGTGAACTTTGGCCTGGCGCAAAGATTGAAGTCGTACCACCGGACCAAGTTCCTGAACGTTCGGTCATGAAGCTATGGATACCACCCACAATCCTGGAGGACCGAACCATACCAAATATGATCAGAGGTCGTGGACTGAGTGCTCGCGGGTACTATCTTCTCTTCCCCAGTAACGTGGGTAAGCCGAGAACATGTTTCGTGGCAAGAACCGAGCTTAACGTGCTTTTCTCTTCTCGTTACAGTGACAAGAACCTCACAGTGGTGACGATCGAGGGAAGGAACGGGAGAAATCTATACCTTGCCCCGGCCAATCTTCCATACGAGGAAAAGGATCCCCCATCGGAAAGCATCAGAGCCTTTATTCGGCACGCGCAGAAAGAGGGCATCGACGCTGTCCTGAGGTGCGATGCGAATTCCCACCACTCCATATGGGGTAGTACGGGCATTAACGATAGAGGAGAGGCACTGCTGGACTACATTTTGAGCACAAACCTTATTCTGTGTAACAGAGGAGATTACCCCACTTTCCGTAATAAAGATCGTGCTCAGGTTATAGACATAACCGTAGCGCTACGCATAGGCTCTCTGACCGTTGACAACTGGCATGTTTCCATCAAGTGGTCCTTTTTGGACCACTACAGGATACTGTTCGATGTGAACTGGTGCAGAGAGAAACCAACGTAGAGTTGTTGCAGCCTGGAGCACTTCAAGAATGCACCATGACGATAACGAGACGTGCTCAGCAAGGCGTTAGCCCAACCACAAAGTGTGGTGGACAACGGAGCTCGGCCAGTCTATGAAGGAAACGAGGAAGCTCTTCAATAAAGCAAAATCGACCAACAATCAAGAAGACTGTCACGCCTACCGACTGGGTTTCTCGAAATTCAAAGGGGCGTGTCGGAAGGCAAGAAGAGACTCTTGGCCTAAATTTTGCGAGGATATTGCCTGCACCAGTGAAGCGTCCAGACTTCGACGTGTGCTGGCTAAAGATCCATCCAACCCGGAGTTACTATGTAACCCGGACGGAACGTATGCAAAAAACAGCCAAGAGTCTCTGGAACCGCTCGTGAACACACATTTTCCAGGTTGCCTAGATGCTGAACCAGAGGTCGGGTCAGCTGAGCTACAAATCAGCGAGGTATCTGGAGAAAGAGACACGACGATGTTTGACGAAATCATCACTGAAGAAAAGATAGTCTGGGCTATCCAGTCATTTAAACCCTTTAAATCACCAGGACCGGATGTCATACGACCAGTCATGCTGCAAGTATCGATCTTGAATCTACTGCCATGGCTGACCAAGATTTTTAATGATTACTCACTGGCTAAGGAACATGCTTAGCACCCGAGTGATCAACTCCACTCTCTGTGCAGGTAACGTAAGTAGAAAAACAACGAGAGGCACTCCGAAGGGGGGTTATATCCCCGCTTCTTTGGAACCTGGTTCTCAACGAGCTTTTTCTTACCTTAAAAAGTAACGGATGTAGGGTGACAGCATATGCAGATGACCTGGTTCTAATGGTAACGGGTAAATTCTGGGCGTCATTCTTGACTCACAACTCTCTTGGAAGAGAAACTCTGAGGACAGAATGAAAAAGGCATTAGGCGCGTACTATGCCTGCAAAAAGACCTTTGGTAGGAAGTGGGGACTGCAACCGTATATCATTCAGTGGTTATACACAGCGGTCTTCAGACCTATCCTTACCTATGGAGCGCTGGTATGGTGGAAGGCGACCAACACCAAATCCCACCTAAGCAACCTCCATAAGGTACAAAGAGCAGCTTGCCTGGGCATTACAGGATCACTGCGATCCACCCCCCAGGCGGCCCTGGATGTAATTCTGAACCTGGAACCAGTAGGCACTTTCCTGAAGTATGAAGCTTCGAGAAGCGCAGTTAGACTCCGGGTACTGCAACGTTTTCTCATCTATCTCAGGCCACAGCAGTATCCTACAGGAAGTTGGAATAAATGCAGAGGCAAATGCAAGTGACTACTGTACACCAGTTCAGAAATGGAACGACAACTTTGGAACACGGTTCCCGGAGAGAGAGGAATGGAAGCACGACACTACCATCAGGGAGAACGAACTATCCATCTATACAGACGGTTCAAAAACGGACGAAGGCACAGGAGCAGGCATCTTCTCAGAAGAACTTGCGACACAGCTCTCATTCCGTCTACCAAACTGGTGTAGCGTTTTCCAGGCAGAGATTTATGCTATCTGGCAGGCGGCTTAATTGATTTACACCTTGGAGGAAACTCCAAGGAACATTTCAATCTTGGTCGACAGCCAGGCGGCTATTAAGGCTCTGTCATCAAACGCCACTAAGACCGTCCTAGTCCGCAGAACGGCTACAGCACTGAACCAAATCCAATAGCACTCTATCACCCTCGTCTGAGTACCTGGTCACGCCGGGCAACGCGGGAGCAGACTTGTGCGATGGGAACGGCTCAGCGCTGCCAGCGACGCAAGCGGTAACGGACATTCAAAGACCCCTGCAGAACATCCTGACGGAATTGAAGTGGAGGGGCAGAACGAAAATGGGACCTCACACCCGGTTGTCACATCTCCCGATTACTCTGGCCAAGATACTCACCTAAAAGAACTTCCCAACTCCTACACTTTAGCAAGAACAGGATGAGAACTATGGTAGGAGTTATAACGGGGCACTGCACCATCGGTCAAATGGCCACCAGGATGCGTATGCCCCACCATGACTTCTGCCGTAGCTGTGAGATCGAGGAGGAAATATAAAGCATCCATTACCTTCTATGCGACTGCCCTGCACCCAGCAAATGGGCAAACCATTCTTTGAAGACCTAGGCGCTCTGGCAAATGTGCCCCTAGAAGACCTGGTTTTTTATGTGGATTCCTCAAAATGGCTTAAATAGAGAGTTTGTGCAGAATCTGACCGTCTATACCCCCTTCCCACTCAAACCCCCAACCCCTTACTAGGCATCACAATGGGCCAAAAGGCCTCTGGGTGAACTCGGCCTCCGCCGAGCACCCTATTTAACCTAACCTAACCTAACCATGTAACAGCCAGAAGGAATCATCCCCGACCCCATAAAGTATATATATTCTTGATCAGCATCAACAGCCATGCCCGTCTGTCAGTCTGTCCGTCTGTATGTCCGTATGAACGCACAGATCTCAGAGATGGTAAGAGATAGGGGTTTGGCATGTATGGGACATATGCTTCTTATGTCTGCAGGCAGATCAAGTTTATTTTAAATTTTGGCCAAGCCCCCGCAATTTAGAAAAAACATCATATTTGCCACAGTTTTTAAGATAGATGGATCGTTCTTTCTGGACATATTTAGTAATCAAGATAACTTATTGATCTTCCAGAGGAATTGTGAAGATCAGATGAACCGTTGTCGAGATATGATCAAAAGACTGTTCGCTGCTGCGGCGAAGCAGCTGCGCTGCTTTCAGCTGCATCAAAATTTATGCTGAGCGTATAAATCCGTTGGTACAGAGTATGTTATAGTCGGGCTTCACCGACTTTCTTTCTTGTTTATTATTTATGTATTTTTTTGATCAGCAGCAACATCCGATTGATATAGACATGTCCGTCAGTCTGTATTTATGAACGCATCGATCTCAGAGAGTATAAGAGACAGAGCAGCCAATTTTTTCTTGAAGGTAAGTGTATAAGTAATGGAAAGATAATGGAGGTGACCACATTCGCTTTAAGTTGCCTGTTTTGTTGCGGTAGTCACCTTCCCAGCATTGGCACTTAATTTTTGCAAATTATACTTCCATCCTACGGTCGAGCATAACTCCCGGATATTTGATGGCTGGCTGTGACTCGGTTGTGACAGAGCCCACACGTACCGTTCCGATTCAAATTTTTTCTTGCTGCTTGCTAGGACGGCTTCTGTCTTGTGCTCGGCTCTACAGTGGGTCCTTTTGAGTTTTTTCGTTGCAAAAATCACAACTTTTGAACTAAATGAGATAATCGAATAATTTAAATGACATTGATAATTGTTCAACCTAGGTGCTAGGCCTTCTAGATGCTTACTGATGGGTCACCAAAGTCAAAATTTGTGAAAAAACCAATTTTATGGTACCTAAACAAAATTACTTTTAACAATTATACATTTTTTATGTTTCATTTTAAAGGCTTTTATGTTTTAAGATTAATACCCAAAAAAAGGAAACTTTTTAAAAAATTTATTTTTTCAATTTTCCTCAAAATTTTGATTGCAATTCTTAAGAGAAGGTATATCTAATTAATCATTTAATTGTTTATTCTCTTCTAAATAATCATCAATATTGGGACCAAAATCCAAAAAGCTTAGTATTCCGGAGCTATAGCTATTTGCTTCCAAATCCTTTCGTGATTTCACGTGTCTTAGCGATGATATTAGAGGATCTGAAGAGGCCGACAGCATGTTAAAAACGGCTTCATTCTGCCTTTTCCGCGAAATCTTGCATGTATTCGTGTATCTAAATTTTTTATAGTCTTTGTTTCTGCATTCCTGTGCTTATTCCGATAACTCACCAATTGGAAAACATTGATACTCTATTAGATCTTTACCATGAGAAAAAATCTTATGTACCGTGGGAGTGAGTTTTTTATCGAGATACATTTGGGTTAGAAGTTGCGCTGTTTTTAAAGCATACTCTAAAAATTTTGATCCGTTGATAATTTTCTTACAATTTATAACATTGAGGATTACAGCGAACCTTCATATTATATCTTTATGGACACCAGTGATTTGGGAAGTCACCTCAGTAATCAATCATGGTAAGGTACATAGTATAATTAACGGTTAAAGTTTTTCAATTCTTCAACTGAAGCACAAAAGGCTTCAATTCAATTATTTGCTTCTTTATGTCATTCACCGCTGTTCTTATCACCTCAGAAGACTCCTTTGCATATTTGAAAAATATTGGGCGGCAGTAAAGGACCGATGATGGTCGAGGATTTCTCCAATGCTCGGATGTAACACTTCTCAGTCGTAAAGGAATCACAGATGGCATGAACATATTTGCATCAGAGACAATTGCGTCCTCTGTTTTTATGGTTTGTTTATACGCACTTAGTCCGGATGATCCATCACATCCCCATTTATTCATCAAAGTGAGCTTGTTGGGGTGCAGCTCTACTGCCTCTTCAGGCAAGCTGTCAATTAGACGACTCGAAGTGTGATCCATTACATTTTGAAGACAAACTTCTGCAGATACCTCAGTTACCTTTAATTGTGGCGGCACTGCTTCCTTCTTAGCAGATCCAATGTTTTATATCCAGGAAGGACATAAACGTTTTGTCGTTGTAAGGAGCTTCGTAACAAATAATATTTTTCTTTTGGCAGTCCCATGTTCATGAATAATGCTAGCGCTTGTTCCGGTGTATATTTTTTGGGTGCGGTATTTGGTGGCGTTGGAATGCTTTCCTTTATCCTATGGAGCCGTACTGGGCTTGCGATCGTCAAGGCCTTTTTAATGTCAGCTTTTGTTTTGTCCGTAACTTTCGCATATTTAATTGATAGCGCTTCCGACAGATGTTTTGTAGACAATTCTCCTGTAATATTCTCAAGTTTGCGTTTCCGTGTATACTCCGAACACTCTTCCATTGATTTGGTAGGTCTTCCTCTGGTTAGTTCACTTGGTGGGTGGGCTTCTTCTTGTTGGTCCTTTAATATAATTGTTCATTCCTCAAGCCAGGCTGCGTTTATTCTCATAAAGTTTGACTTTTTACGATTACAGGCTTGCCATTTTCTCTTCATAAAGACATACGCGTTGTGAAGTATGGCTTTTACATAATCGCTTACTATGTCTTCGTTCATGTTGACCTCCTTTAGGGCAGCCAGTTGAAAACTATTTTCGCTTTCCACATCTCTAAATATTTGAAATAATGTCAAATTGCTTAGAGACAAAAACAATATCACGCTTATTCAATGGCAACAAGAAAGAAAGCGGGTCAAGCCCGACTATAACATACTCTGTACCAAGAAAATTTGTCTTTTGATCATAACTCGAAAACCGTTCATCCGATCTTCTTCATTCCTTTAGCGGATCGATAAGTTATCCTAAAAACTAAATATGTCCAGAAGGAACAAGCCATCTATCTTCAAAACTGTGGGAGATATGACGTTTTTTCTAAATTGCGGGGGCGGGAGGGGGCGTGGCCAAAATTGAAAATAAACTTGATCTGCCTGCAGACATAAGAAGCATATGTCCCATACATGTCAAACCTCTATCTCTTACCATCTCTGAGATCTGTGCGTTCATACGGACAGACAGACGGACAGACGGACGGACGGACAGACGGACAGACGGACATGGCTATATCGACTCGGCTGTTGATGCTGATCAAGAATATATATACTTTATGGGGTCGGAGATGCTTCCTTCTGGATGTTACATACTTTTGCACAAACTTATAATACTCTATGTACCTTCGGTACAGAGTATAAAAATATGTTGAATGATAATTAAAATTACTATTCAAATCGGATGCCATCTGTGATATGGCTCTCTTTAAGTTAAAAATACACACTTATTTCTAATAATTAGGTAAAAAACATAATCTCTGCCCATACTGTTTTTGGCTTTTAACAACCAAGTAACATCAGAAGGAATTAAAAGTTTTACCTAGTCAATTCATTTTTTCTGTGACGCCACCCGCTGGTAGCTACGGGAACGGGAAATAAGTGCTTGCACTTGTTTTTAAAAAAGTTATACAATTTGGTAATAACAGGTAAAAGTTACAGCATGATATTACGTTTTCTATCAACAAACAGGCAGAAAAAATTAATCCGAATTTTCATTACGCTCTTCTTCTTCCACCGCACCACGTGTTTTTTTCTCGAGGTTTGGTTAGTTTTATTATCGTAAATTCCGATAGGGCAGCCAAGTTTCATACATTAGGTAGATAATTGACTACTCTATCCATATAAAAAAATAATCCCGTCACTTTTTAAAACTTTTTTAGTAAGAGCCTACCAAAGTTGAAAAATTGGTCAAATATGAAGTATTTTTCAAACGGCGCTGTTTAATAAAGTAAACTACTGTTTAACATTTAATTAATATTTTTAAATTAAGAACAAGCATACTTTTAATATAAGACCAAAAAGATAATAATCGGTGGTATAGTTTGCCGACAATTCAATTCGAAAGCTTGTGTTTTTTCCAAACCTGCACGTTTCCTTACGGACATGAAAAAAATGCCTGCTTTGTGAAGCTACAACAGCCATATATGTTTTGCGATCTCAAAATAAGTTCGAATCGGTTAGTTTGGAATATATTTCTATCGAAAAAGTTAACTCCTTTTGTCAAGCGCTTCAGTCAAAAAATTGATTTTTGCGGCAGAACTCGGGCAAAGGCCCCACTGTGCGTCGGCCTATTCGCAATTAGCCACTCCATTATTTGGTCAATCGCAAGACTGCATCTTCTGTGGGCTCATCCAATTGTTCAGACGTAGTTACGAGCGCTATGTCGTCAGCGAACCCCACCAAAGTGCACCCATCTGGGAGGGCTAGCCTATGGCGTCTGTTGTGCTTCGGTGTTTTCGGAAACCATATTGCTACTCAGACAGACAAGTTTAATTATTCTTTCGAATATCTGCCAGCTGTGTCTAGCGAGCAAAGGGGTCTATACTAAAAGGGGTCCTCAAGCTAATTTGCTAGTTTCGGAATGAGCACTATGCGTTGTCGTTTCCAGATCTGTCTGACAGTTCGCTCCTTAATACATTTGTTGTACAGCTCCGCAAATACATTGGGGTGGGTAGTGATGACTGCTTCAAGAGCGTAATTAGCATACAATGTGCTCAGGAACTGCTACAGGTGGTTGCGGCGGAAATAGGGCATGTACAATGCTTTCCAGTTGTATGGGGAAAGTAGGCATTTGCCTTTGCAGTTTCCCCATGACTAGCTTGTACGCTGCTCCAAAGGGTTGGGCATCTGCAGAATCGTAGAGCTCTTGGAAGCATCTAGCTTTGCTTTCCCCTACTATCTCCTTATGAATCTTCCTTTTGGCCTAGTAGTTTTCACTTAGAAGAATGTAGGACGAGCTGTGTCTGCACCTCTGGCATTGTCGTCTGGCAGCGTTGCATTCAGATCGGACTTTACCTATGTCAGAGTTCCACCACGGAACCGATTGGTGTCTATTTTTCCATTGGTTCATCACAAGCCAACTTAATCGCCTCCGATAACGACTCACCCTGGAATTCTGGGCTGTTCCCACTCAGAGTAGAGTGTTCAGCCACCGTAGCGCTTGGTTGAGGTTGAGTTGGAGGAACTTAAACATTTTGGGCGATCTTAAGGGCTTTCTGGAATTCTGGGCAGTTCCTACTAGGAGTGTTCAGCCGACTTAGCGCTTGTCCGCTTGTTTCGAGCACCTAGTTGCCATTGTGACTTGATTTTCTTAAGTTACTTATGCTTATGTCCTGGTGAAGAGCATCTAAAGCAAGCATGAATTATGCGTTTCGAGATGGCCTCCGTGCATTTACATCTGGCAAATGTGTGTCCCAGTACCATGCACTTCAAGCATCTCTTGAGTTCTATGATTACACGAGGCTCGTCGCTCCACTGAGCTCTTTTGTCTCCTGGGGAAAATGATTTCCCTTAAGCCGGGGACGGCTGCTGCTCATTGTGGGAATCGCGATTATGTTCGCGCTCCTGCCTCTTATTGAGCCTAGAGCGTTGTTTCGATTGCAGATCTTTCATATTGATCAGCGCATTTAAAACAGCCTGTATAACAAGGCGGTGTGCCTTTTTGCTGTTTGCTTTTTTCTCAGGGAATTGGGTTAGAAAGACGTCTAGCTGCTTACCTAGATAGCTGTTGCTTCAAGGCTCTTAATCACTTGCTGTTTTTGGGCACCTGTTTGCAGGCAATAAGGGCTGGTGAATCCCCAACTTCTCTTGGGTTTGTCTGACTCGTCAACAGCACTAGACTGGAGAACTAGATCAGATATCACGGGTTGACAAAAGGCCGACAGGGATGTATTAAGTTACTCCCAGGTAGAGGAGACCTTCCCAGCTGCGCACGGTTAAATGTGTTCCGTTGAAAGTATGCATTACGCCTGACGGAAAAGTAATGAACTACAACTGCTGATTTTCTATAAAGGGATAATAAACCGATTGTGGCAAACCGCACTACAATTTTAAAAGAGTAATACAATAGTAATAATTCTCCTAGGCAACCGCCTAAAAGAAGGCTATTTGGTGGTGTTGTCCCTGAACAGCTCGCTGTTGTGATCGCTGAAAGTTTGCTGTTAACACTGCAATCAGCTGATCAGCTGATTTGATGTTTCAGTGTGGTTTTAAGGAAAGTCGTTGTGAATGCTTGTGGAAAATGCGGACGCTGGCTCTGCAACAGACGGCACCAAGAGCGCTGCCACCACTCCCCGCAGAACTGGACCAGCCAAGTGTCGCCCGTGGGAAGTTGTGGAAAACTCTCAAAGCTGGACCCTTCACCTGCCTGCTTATGTTCCGCCACAGTATGAAGCTTCGCAGTAATTGTATTGTTTATTAGGGAAGTAAGCACAACTGGATTAGGAATTACACTCGGAGCGCCACAAAAACACTACCGGACTCATTCAATTCTTGAACTTGCACCTTGCGCTTATGTAGATTAGGGTGTCCCAAAAAAAATTTTTTGCACAAGCATTTTCTGCAACCTATTGGAGTAAAGTATTTTTGAGATTTTTTTCAGATTTTTCGGAAGACGTTTAGAGGTCGCGCAAGTCGCGTTTTCCCCAAAAATCGAGTATTCCGTAGTGTTTTTGAATTTTGCCAATTACTAGGTTAATAAGCACGATTTCTGAATTTTCAAATCAACATCTTTAAAGCAAAATGTGAAAATTTTATTTTTATGAGCATAAACCATAAGCTTTTTCTTTGCTATTGCTCATTTAGGTACCATTTATAATATTTTTTCGTAATTTTTTCATAAATGTTGTAAAAAAGGCATTATAACTTTTAAAGTTTCTATGAAAACTAAAAAAACTAGTGATGCAGTTTAAAAGGTGGATAAATTTTGAAAAAAAATAAAGAAAAAAATTGAATTTGGTCTTACCGTTCCAGAGTTATGCGCTTTTAAAGCTTTTTTCATTGCATGAATCTAATAATAATTTTTACAAAAATGCGACCTTCCCAGCTGCGCACGGTTAAATGTGTTCCGTTGAAAGTATGCATTACGCCTGACGGAAAAGTAATGAACTACAACTGCTGATTTTCTATAAAGGGATAATAAACCGATTGTGGCAAACCGCACTACAATTTTAAAAGAGTAATACAATAGTAATAATTCTCCTAGGCAACCGCCTAAAAGAAGGCTATTTGGTGGTGTTGTCCCTGAACAGCTCGCTGTTGTGATCGCTGAAAGTTTGCTGTTAACACTGCGATCAGCTGATCAGCTGATTTGATGTTTCAGTGTGGTTTTAAGGAAAGTCGTTGTGAATGCTTGTGGAAAATGCGGACGCTGGCTCTGCAACAGACGGCACCAAGAGCGCTGCCACCACTCCCCGCAGAACTGGACCAGCCAAGTGTCGCCCGTGGGAAGTTGTGGAAAACTCTCAACGCTGGACCCTTCACCTGCCTGCTTATGTTCCGCCACAGTATGAAGCTTCGCAGTAATTGTATTGTTTATTAGGGAAGTAAGCACAACTGGATTAGGAATTACACTCGGAGCGCCACAAAAACACTACCGGACTCATTCAATTCTTGAACTTGCACCTTGCGCTTATGTAGATTAGGGTGTCCCAAAAAAAATTTTTTGCACAAGCATTTTCTGCAACCTATTGGAGTAAAGTATTTTTGAGATTTTTTTCAGATTTTTCGGAAGACGTTTAGAGGTCGCGCAAGTCGCGTTTTCCCCAAAAATCGAGTATTCCGTAGTGTTTTTGAATTTTGCCAATTACTAGGTTAATAAGCACGATTTCTGAATTTTCAAATCAACATCTTTAAAGCAAAATGTGAAAATTTTATTTTTATGAGCATAAACCATAAGCTTTTTCGTTGCTATTGCTCATTTAGGTACCATTTATAATATTTTTTCGTAATTTTTTCATAAATGTTGTAAAAAAGGCATTATAACTTTTAAAGTTTCTATGAAAACTAAAAAAACTAGTGATGCAGTTTAAAAGGTGGATAAATTTTGAAAAAAAATAAAGAAAAAAAATTGAATTTGGTCTTACCGTTCCAGAGTTATGCGCTTTTAAAGCTTTTTTCATTGCATGAATCTAATAATAATTTTTACAAAAATGCCCATAATTCGTGAACCGACTCTTCGTTTTGAGTGCAATTTTACGATTTCGCGTGAAATGCTACGGGTCTCTTGATTGGTTTTCCACAAAACTTTTAAATTCTTTGCCATAATTCCGGCAATCTTTACTATGGTATGTTTTTTGACCAAATGTAGTTTTAAAAATCTTTGCAGTATTTGCATTTTCGTTGGCGGTTTGGCAGGATCAAGGGCATCAATCATTTTGCCCACAAACCACACACTCCTTGTTTTTATCAAAGGCATATCTATTTGAAATGAAATTGTGAAGAATATTTTAACTATTCCATAAGAATTTAAACTGACCGGTGCAATAACGGGGATCTTTTGTTTTTTGATTTATTTCAATTTCACGATATTCTCAAGGCACCTTCGCTTCTCGGGTTTTTCTTACTGTGTGACTAACGTTCGCGTTCTATGGGTGCATTTTTACTAGCAACACAAAGCGACAAAAATTTTAAAGTAGATCGAAAATTATAATAAATTGTGTTTTCGGTTCACGAATTATGGGCATTATTGTAAAAATTATTATTAGATTCATGCAATGAAAAAAGCTTTAAAAGCGCATAACTCTGGAACGGTAAGACCAAATTCAATTTATTTTTCTTTATTTTTTTTCAAAATTTATCCACCTTTTAAACTGCATCACTAGTTTTTTTAGTTTTCATAGAAACTTTAAAAGTTATAATGCCTTTTTTACAACATTTATGAAAAAATTACGAAAAAATATTATAAATGGTACCTAAATGAGCAATAGCAACGAAAAAGCTTATGGTTTATGCTCATAAAAATAAAATTTTCACATTTTGCTTTAAAGCTGTTGATTTGAAAATTCAGAAATCGTGCTTATTGACCTAGTAATTGCTAAAATTCAAAAACACTACGGAATACTCGATTTTTGGGGAAAACGCGACTTGCGCGGCCTCTAAACGTCTTCCGAAAAATCTGAAAAAAGTCTCAAAAATACTTTACTCTATAACCTTGCAAAAAATGCCGGTGCACCAGTAAAAATAAAAAAAAAAATTTTTTTTGGGACACCCTAATGTAGATGTGTAAGTGTGTGTATACATTTGTCAAAAAATAAACAAATAGGGTATTTTGTAATCGGAGCTTTCGACTGCAGCACCTTTACTTGTTATCTTTGAGTCTGGTGATAGTTATTCATATTAAGTAAAAAAGTGGATTTAAATCATCACCTTGTTGTACATCAAGTCCAGCCCTCTCCAGCATATACGGTAATCCTAGAACGAAAAAAGTATAGGTAAGCTATAATACTTATTTTGCTTACAAATTTTTGCTTCTTTATCATTTGAAGCCTTGTTATCAGATAGACACAAAAGATAACTATTTATGGGGCGTTAAGAGAATAGAATTATTTTGGAATTGTTTGGATGCTCATGAAGTTTTTTAGGAGCCATAAAAGTGAATAATAATTTGACCAGAAGCTTGCAACGCTTAGAAGCAAGTATCTCTCACTACATAAAGTATATATATTATTGATCACGAGGATTATTATTGACGAGGAGCGTTGATTGAGTTTTCATAGTTTAGAAAATGGGTTTTTCTAAAAAAAGTTATGTGTATTATGTAAATATTTGACTACGAAGTTCTTTTAGTATGTTAGTCCGTCGAAAAGGCAAAAAATGGAGTAGATGCTGCGATCACTATGCCCGTTACTCAGGGGAATCAGTGTTTTACAACCTTCCATATGTTAATGTGATGCCTCCTGCAAGCATAATCTTCTCTTCGAAGAAGACCTCAAAATTCTTACTCGATTGACACTTGCTGGCCTCAAATTATCGTCTCATCTCAACCTTGGAAGTCTTCTTGCCTAATGCCTCAAACAGCTGAAGAAGAAGGCTTCCAAGGTTGAGATGAGACGACAATTTGAGGCTAGCAAGTGTCAGCTGATTGCTGAAATGGAATCTGTGGAAGCCGCAAACCAGATACTAAAGAATGCAATAATCCTAGTAGGCACAAATATTTATGTTGAAAAGGATCTTTCCGAACAAAAACAACAGAACAAAGCATCACTTTTTCAACTGAAGATTAAGCTAAGAGGTTCAAAGCGGATGAGAAAATCGTTTTTAAAAACGACTCCATGAAAATCGGGAATGACTGGTTCTATTTCAATATAAATAAGGAGCTAATGTGCAACAAGGAGAAAGGATTATCCATTGTGAAGGCAAAGTTGTCAAAGTTTGAACCAAGAAATTGCAAACTATGACTCACTTCCAGCGTCAAGACCTTCCAAAAACTTGTAAAATCCGTCAGCCATAAAATTAATACTTTTAAGATCTTATCCTACAATATCGCTAGACTCCGCAGTAAACTAATAACAGAAAATTTTTTATTTCAAAAACTCGTTTGATATTGTCTTACTTTTCGAAACCTTTGTTGATCAAAACTTTTCCGAATACGAAAACTACTTTTCTTATTTTAACCTCCACTGGACCCCAGCACGACGCTCAGCAAATAGAGGTCGAGCTAGCGGCGGCCGCCTTTATGGAATAAAGAAAATTAATGCCAACTTATACCGTATGAACTACTCAAACATAGGATCCTCAACATTATTGAGATGCGAAAAAGCAAATGAAGTTTTCCACATTATACCAGTCTATCTCAATTGAAACAATTGGAATGTAGACTTCGAAGAACTATTTGACCTCTGCATGGAAATCGGGAATGAAAACATCTTAGTCACTGGAGACTTCAACGTGCGAATTGGGACTTTTCAAGGATTCACGGAAGGTGTTGATACGGCCACGGGATATGCGTGTACACCGCGAATGTCAAAAGACAATATCGTAAATAATAGGGGCTTTAAGATGATTGAAATGTGTGAGACGCTGGACCTTCTAACGCTAAATGGAAGAACAAAGGGCGATGCTGAAGGACACCTTACTTTTCTCAGACATCAGTCAAGTTCAGTAATCGACTATTGCATGGTGCGTGGCAAATGGCATGATTTTGTTACCGATGTAACAGTGAAAGGCGAAATATTTTCTGACCACGTGCCGGTGAAAATATGTATTGAGTCGAGAAGTCAGCCGAACATTCGCTAAAAAGGAAATCACCTTCTACCTAAGCTCAAATGGCGCGAAAGATGGGCAGGCTCTTACGCCTCCAAACTAAACAGCTTACTTTCATCAGTGGATCAAGCAAAACCTGACATTGACCTGATAACACAAAGCATTTCCAAAGCTGCCGGATGCATGCAAAGGCCACGTTCAACATCGTTTTCACAGCTCTAGGGATTGACCGAGTCCCTGTTGAGTTTTATAAGAATGCCACCCCACTTTGCGTCCACATGATGACTCAGGCTTTTAACCAGATCCTTCGATCAGCCAACGCGCCAAACAGCTTTAAAGCAATATCTTCCCGATCTTCAAGAATGGAGACCCTACATCAGCTTCAAACTACAGGGGTATATCTTGCATAAATGCAGCCATGAAGTTGTTTGCTTCGATTTTGCTAAGAAGACTTACGGACTGGGTAACATAACACAATATCCGTAGCGAGAACAGTGGATAGTGTGTTTGTGCTTATTGCAATTGCCAAATCTTACCTCACCACAAAACGGAAGCTGTATGTCTGTTTTATAGATTCAAAGGCAGCCTTTGATACCGTTAACCGTAGAAGTTTACTGCTAAAGCTAAGCCTCTTAGGAGTATCGACACGCTTTATTAATATGATTTCAAGCCTCTACGAAGAAAACACTTTCGCTGTTTGGGATTGACGACAGCTTTCATATCAGTTTCCAAATAACACTGGAGTAAAACAAGGATGCCGCCTTAGCCCACTTCTTTTTTCCCCTTATGTCGATGATGTACAACCTACCTTCCTGGAGGCGTTAACATTAATGGTACCTCCATCAAAGCATTAATGTACGCAGATGATATGACGCTACTAGCAGAGTCCCCCGAGACGCTTCAAACCATGATAAATAAGCTTTCTGAATATTGCAAACAATGGAGTCAACAGATTAACGTGGATAAGACGAAAGTCTTGATTGTGAAAGATGGAAGAGGGCGTAGTGCAAGGTCCGACAGATTGTTTTTAAATGGCGTTAAACTAGAAACCATAAAAACCTTTAAGTATCTTGGTGTGACCATCACCGGAAATTTAAGCTTCAAACCTCACCTAAAAGAAAAACTGCAAGACTCTATAAAAGCAATAAACAGCACTTGGAAAAACTTTTTCGGAAAACGAAACATTTTGCCGAGCACTAAATTTAAAATGTTTGAAGCAACTGTAAGATCAATAATGTGCTATGCATCTCAAACTTGGGGCTACTGCCGATATGATGAGGTTGAGCGACTACAAAGATTATTCATCAAGCGCGTTTTCAAACTACCCCGCACTACTCCAAACAATGTACTCCACGTAGAAACCGGCCTGCCTTCCTTATTCTTGTACTGTCTGCAAAGCCACTTCACTTGAACTTGAGCTTAGTCTGGAAACGCTCAACTACTTCCATGACCTCTACGACACTCAAGCCATCTCTCTTATTTGCCGGGCTCGCTGTGAGATGCTTAAGGCTAAGCTAACTACAGGCCACACTGGAACTCTGTTAACACCGAATGCAGTCTCTGTAATTTGCAGGCAACTGAAGACGTCATGCATCTTCTTGGGGAATGCCCAATTCTATCTGAAATAAGAAGCGCCCACTTGGAAAGCCGATTCCTACCGGAAGCAGACGTCATCAATTGGTTAAACGGCCAGGACTGGACGAGACTATCCTTTTTTCTACAACATGCGTTAAAATATAGAATCTCTATTATAAATGAATTTTTGTAATTACTTTGTAAACTAAATTTTATATAATATATTTTCTGTAAACTATTTCTTTGTCAATGCTTAAACCGACTATCATGTTTCTTTCTGTATTAAATCATTGTTAGATTTTAGTGTAAAAAACCTCATATGTTATGGCTGACGTTTAAAAACCAAGTCTGAGTTTATATAAATAAGTACTACTACTACTACTACTACTACTACTACTACTACTACTACTACTAAAAAAAACGTTAGTGAAAGTAATGTTAAGGAAACTGTAGGTGTTTGCAAAGCAAGGAAACTGTTAGTGATGGTGAGACTGTTAATGGAAAAAATGGAAAAGCTGAAAGGGAAAATGTTTTAGAGTTAAAACCTGATACGAGTAAAACCAAGATGGACAAAATGGTTAAGGAAATAATTATTGAGGATTCGAGAACAACTGTTAATAGGGATGGTGAGATGATAATGAAATATAAAAAGGCATATTATAATAAGATGGGCAATGAAAATATGAAGGAACAAAGATTTGAAAATTTTGAAAGAGAGTTGCTGGGGCTATATCAGATAAACGTCGATGACAAAGAACTTGAATACAGTGTTGGTGACAAGGTTAATTACAAAATTATATGTGAATTTGAGAGATTGATCGAGGAAAAATATGTAAGCGCACGGAAGCCAGATAAACAGTTAATTAGGTGCGAAATTAAGCTGAGCTTAGAGAAACATAAATCGTTTAGTTGTTCATAAAGAAGATTATCCTACGCAGAGAAAGAAAAGTTGCAAAAACTGATAGATGTGTTCTTGGAAAAGGAAATTATTCAACCTTGTGTGTACTAGTATGCATCTCAAGTGTTGTTAGTGAAAAAGAAAACAGAAGACTTACGATTATGTGTTGATTTTAGAATACTAATCAAAATAGTGATTAAGGATAATTACCCGCTACCGTTGATTAACGACTTATTGGATAAATTGGTTAACAAAACGGTTTTTTCCAAGTTGGATTTAAAAAATGGGTACTTCCACGTATTTATTAATGAAGAATCAATTAAGTATACGGCGTTTACGACCCCTTTAGGGCAATTTGAGTTTTTAAGGATGCCAATGGGCTTAAAAAATGCTCCAGCGGTTTTTCAAAGATTCATTAACAAAATATTTGAGGACATGATAAGAAGCAATAAGGTTATTGTATATATGGATGACATTATGGTGGCAAGTGAGAATGTTACGGAACATTTGGAAACGTTGGAGGAAGTGTTCAAGAGATTAGTGCAGAATAAGTTGGAGATTCGCATGGATAATTTTTTACAGTCAAGTCTTAAATATTTAGGGTATCTGATAACAGGCAATGTTATAAGAGCTGACGATATAGGTTTGGATGCTAGAAATTTTCCGGTACCGGATAAGACGCAAGCGGTTAAGAGTATCTTAGGACTATGCTCTTACTTTCAAAGATTTATAAATTTTTGATTATTGATAATTTTTCAAGAATAGCTAAACCGTTATATGAACTGTTGAAAAAGGACAAGCTATTTCGATTCGAAGAAATCGATTTTGAGTGTTTTCTGAATCTCAAAGAAAAATTGTTGGAAGCGCCAGTGTTAGCAAATTATGATCACAGGGATGACACAGAACTATATTGCGACGCCAGTGCAATGGGATTTGGTGCTGTTTTATTACAAAGGAAAGATGATAAAAAACTGCACCCGATATTTTATTTTTCAAAGAGAACGACTGAGGTGAAATCTAAATATCATAGTTTTGAACTTGAGACGCTGGCAATAATATGCTTTGCGCCGCACAGTGGCCGGATTCGTGAATATGGCGTTGAAAAAAAATTAATTTTGATGGTCGATTTTTTTAAACAGATTAATTTTATTTAATAAAGAGAACCACAGATAGGCCGAAAAATTTTGGTTGATAGAATTTGGTCAATTGATTTGGTTTTTACAGTGGTTCAAAATTGAACAATTTTTCAAAATGCAGAATTTTTTATTTTTTTGGTTTTAACTGTAATTTTTGTAAGCCTGTCAAACCGAAACGGTAATACCGATTGGAAATTGGTTGATTATTTTGAATAGATGCATAAATTTTTAATGTAAAAACATTTGAAAACTTTATTATATTTAAGTTGAATGTTCAACATTTACGTCTCAGGTGGACACTATTTTTGGTTTAGTTTTAGAGCTTTGATGGACCCGGAAACATAAATTTAACCCGATTTCAGTGTTTTCGGAGCATACGTATTATGAATTAGTCTATTTATTAATACATTGTAAAAGAATCAGCTGCCACCACCTGCCACTCCAAACTTTACACTGACAAATGCGATTTAATCTGCAGGTAAATAATGTTTGGGAAGAAGAAGAACAAAAAACGTGCCAGGAAAAATTATTTTATGTCATATCTTATGATTTACTGAGAAGGGTAACACATAATATACGTAGTTACAATTGACCTTTTCCAATTTGGAGCCTTGCAAGGAGCAAGTGGGTAGATTATGTACCTTCCCTTGAGGGACCCTTTGAACAGGTACAGGTATGGTTTGTATGAATGGTGTTGTGCATTTTTATCTAATAAAATTAAAGGAATGTAAAGGAATTTAGTTTTTATCAGATCATGACTATTTGACCTCCTGCTACTTAAACAGTCAATCGAAAAAGTGCACACACATAGTGAAATTTGTACTATCGAAAATGGACAACAGCAAATTATTTGAGTTTTTCAAAACCGCGGTTTCACCAAAAGATTTCGAGTCGTTAGTAAAAACTTAATTTAAATTGACAAGTGATGGGCTATTCATTACCAGGAAAATTCAAAATATATTCTACAGACTACAATCTAAATAGATCAGAACAGATTCACTTCAAAACTTGACTTGGCTAGATGAATTTACTTGTTTCGAAGATAATGACGATGTAGTCAGCGCTTCTTCAGGGCAACAAAGCGGCAGTCCAACAAAATCGATCAATGAATGCTCAACGTTCACCAGGAAAAGAAAGCTTCAAGGTGCCACTGTGGAAATTAGCACAGAGCATCTATCGGAGGCACTATCCGTTAAATACTAAAAGGACTTGGAGAGAAACAGGTCTTTCATAACAAAAGCTGTTGCAATTGCTACTCCTGTCCGTCTTAATCGCATTAAGGACTACATCAATACACCGCCAAATGTGAAGCCAACCAATTACACTCGAGAAGAAACCGTGGCCCTGTTTTTGGACATGAGATTTTCCAAGCAGAAGTACAAGAAGATGAGGGACTCGTTAAGGATACACAACGTGGATTTTCTTCCAAGCTACATATACATAACTGCTGCAAAAAAAGAGGCAGTTCCAGTCCCTGTGGAAGTCACTGAAGTATCGGCTGAGGTAAAACCAAATATCTCGACATCAAGAAACCCTTGACCTATTCAACATGTTGTCGGCCTCCTCTGATCCTCGGATATCTTCTCTCAGATATACCAGGACAATCGAGGATATGACCAAAGAATATTCACCAGATATATTAAGTCTATTAAACACTAATGATATGAAAACCTATATTGACAATCTCTTAGAAGAAAATTAACCATTCCCCATTTAGAACTAGTTTTGTATGAAAATACATTTTTTTTTTAGTAAGTAATCATTTTTCTTTTATAAAATTTCGTTAGTTTTAATTAGTTTAACAAATTGATTTTTAATAAATCGATTTTAATAATTCAAATATTTGGACTTTTCCATGCAACCTTTTCAGTGGATCAAACAATCAACTTTGGCAGTCGATCCTAAGTCACCCTATTAACCTACAAAAAAGAACGTAGGCTCATTTTAAAGCTACAGGAATTCCCTATCATCGTCTTCTTAAACTTTTTGAAATATCTCGTTCCGTTCAAAAGTTACGATTTTTGCAACCACAAATTCGAGAATCCGGCCAATGCGCGCCGATTCAAAGTTTATTTGTAAGGAAAACATTTCAACATAATCACTGATTGCAATTCACTGACTCTCACGTTGAATAGAATAGAGTTGAACCCAAGGATAGCGAGATGGACATTGGAGTTGCAGGAATATTTATTATTATTTATTATTAAAAGTAGACAAACAATGGCTGTCAACAAACTTGTAAGCGCGTTATAAAAAGGCTAATTTAGTAAGGAGGCATAAAAATGAAAGCATAACAAAAATTACAAAATAAACTAATTACGACTCCAACTCGGTGTGGGATTTTTATTTGCCGGTCCGGCCAGCTATGCCCCGATTCACAGCCTGTTTTGAAGTATAAGAACGAAGCAGAACTTTTTGAGTTCTATCTTTTAGATAGGACAAGGCCCAAAGCAGAAAATAGGAGGGAAATCCTAATCGATCGAGCTTAAAGAGGAGAAGATCATGATTGACAGAGTCAAAGGCTTTGCTAAAGTCAGTGTAAATGACATCAGTTTGCTTTTTCATCAGAAATCCATCATTAACTAGCGAAGTAAATTCAAGCAAGTTGGTCGTTGTTGACCGACGCTTTATGAATCCATGCTGGAAAGAGGACAAAATAGATTCACAATAATGCTGCAATGTGGAGGTTATAATCTCTTCAAACAATTTCAGAATGGTGGATAGCTTAGCAATGCATCTGTAATTTGAAATATCCGACTTCCCACCCTTTTTATGGAGAGACATAATGTAAGATTCTTTCCAAAAATATGGGAAGGCAGACGAATTGATTTATAAATTGAAAAGCTTTAGCAAAGGTTAGGAAAACAAAACATAAGGAACTGGAACACTCTTTGAGCACACAGCTAGGAAAGTTGTCAGGCCCAGGAAAAAATGAGGATTTTAGTGATTTTAAAAATGAGAGAAGAGAAGTTTCGGAAATTTCTGGATCACATATAGAGTTGGAAGAAGTAATGTTATAAGGATAATAAGTGATAGCATATTGGACAGAGGAATAAGTTGATTGGAAGAAATCAGCGAATAAGTCAACAGCTGTGGAATCATTGCTAGCCTTTTGGTTACCCAGAAAAAAAGAGGAAGGTAAAGAAGAAGATCTACGCTTAGAGTTCACAAAGCTATAGAATTGCTTTGGAACCTGTGCGAATTGAATTTTGCACCGAGTAAGATAATTGCTATAGCACTCGGAGTTAAAAAGTGTAAAGTTAGATTTTGCTATTGAATATTTTGAAAAATCAATCGCAGAACCAGTTCGTTTATACTTTTTAAAGCATCTAGATTTAATATTTTTCAAATTAGATAAACTAGGACAGTACCAAGGGGGATTTAGGGACGCGGTGGAAGCGACGCTATTAGGAATGCAGATATCTAAGAGAGAATTAATAGACTCATAGAAAAAGGTAATAGCAAAATCTAAATCAACCGAATTGTACAATGGAGACCAGTCTGTTGCACAAATGAGTTGACTTAGCAAAGTGAAGTTTCCTTAACGGAAGCAACGATGGGGTATATTGGGGATTTTGGAATTTGAAGGGGCAGGTCCAAATACTGAAAGCGAGACTTCCAGTGTAGGATGATTAGAATCTTCGGGAAGTGATAGAGGGGAAGACCTAGAGACACTGGCATTGGTGCTTTCAGTGACAAAGATAAGATCTAACAATTTATTTAAATTGTTTTGTACAGCATTAATTTGAAAAAAGAGACATGTCAAGCAGACAATCTAAAAAATCAGGGTGTACTGAAGGTACAAGGTAAGTCGACCCATTAGGATTTGACCATGTGATGTTAGGCAAGTTAAAATCACCTACAACAACCAGTGTGTCAATGTCCCGTAAGTGGGCTAAAACATCTTTAATGCAGGCTACATGTTGAATATATATTTCAATATCGGACGAAGATGGAATATAAGAACAAGTAACAAATAAAGAAAATAATGAAAAAGTTACCTTTACGGCAACCAATTCAACATCGACTGGTTTATCAACAATGATCAGTTCGGAACTGTGGCTGGTCCTAACAGCGATCAGTGCACCACCACCTTTGCGATCTGATCGATCATTTCGATAGATAAAAAAATCATTTGGCAAGATTTCACAATCAGAAATTGAGGATTTTAACCAAGTCTCTGAAAATGCAACTATGTCAAATTCAAAAGATGCACTATTTAACAAGAAAGAAAGTCGGTCAAGCCCGACTATAGCATACTCTGTACCAACGAAATTCTACGCTCTGCATAAATTTTGATGCTGCAGTAGTAGCTGAAAGCAGCTCTGCTTCTGCGCTGCTGCAGCGAACAGTCTTTTGATCATAACTCGAAAACCGTTCATCCAATCTTCACCATTCCTTTGGCTGATCGATAAGTTATCCTTATTACTAAATATATCTAGAAGGAACAACCCACCTATCTTTAAAACTGTAGGAGATATGATATGATATTTTTTCTAAATTGCGGGGGCGGCAGGGGGCGTGGCCAAAATTGAAAATAAACTTGATCTGCCTGCAGACATAAGAAGCATATGTCCCATACATGTCAAGCCTCTATCTCTTACCATCTCTGAGATCTGTGCGTTCATACGGACAGACAGACGGACAGACGGACATGGCTATATCGACTCGGCTGTTGATGCTGATCAAGAATATATATATTTTATGGGGTCGGAGATGCTTCCTTCTGGATGTTACATACTTTTGCACAAACTTATAATACTCTATGTACCTACGGTACAGAGTATAAAAATAACGTATGGAGCTTAGATAAAAGGCCCCTAACGTTTTGATAGGCAATAAGAGGACAGACGGACGGAACTAATTTTTTTTAACCCTATTAGACGCTACATGTGAGGATGAACTAAATGAAGGCAAGTTGGCTGGCATTGGCCTCATTGGATTTTTATATTATTATTATTATTATTATTTCTTATTGTTATTATTATACTAAAGTCGTGCAAATGTATGTAACAGGCAGAAGGAAGCATTTTCGATATCATAATGTATATTTTTTCTTCATCAGCATCAACAGCCGAGTCGATATAGCCATATACCGTCTGTCCGTTCGCCGGTCCGTCTGTATCAACACCCAGATCTCAGAGACTAGAAGAGCTAGAGCAACCAAATTTTAGATGTAAGCTAGTATTGTTTGCAGGCAGATCAAGTTTGATTCATATTTTGGTCACGCCCCTCCCGCTCCCGCAATAAAAAAAGTTGAATATCTCCAACAATTTGTAAGCTATTGAGCTCAGATTTTGCAGTATAGTGCATGTGGCCAGTATGTACAATCTCGCAAATTCATAAAGATCGGATAATAAATTGCCTTGAGTAACGGGTATTTCGAAGTCGGGCAGGGCCGACTTTAACTTACGCTCTCGTTTTGCCTGAACTCATGCACAATCATATCTGGCAACCAGAATGCTGGGTCACATATGATTGGGAATGTTTGAGACGGAACACTTAGCTTAAACGAACTGTGCAAAGCTAAACTTTGAAATGGAAACTCTTGCTGAGCATTTGCTCGCAATGTATGCTGCAATTGACTCGCAAGTAGTTTTCGGAGACAACCTAGACACAAAAACTTGCTTACGCGGTGCAATAACGGAAAGTAGAGGAGGTTGAGGAGGAATGGGAATAGAGACGGAAACACTGCCAACAGGTTCAGGTGACGCTATTGGGGACTGCTCGAATCTACGGACAGAAGATGGATTATTTGCAAGATTTCCAACAGCTTGATTCGGGGAGGGGAACGGAGACAAATCAAGCATAATGCCTGGTGATGCCGGGGGTGGTGACTCGAACTTATACTCACTAAGCATCTCAGAACTGTCGAGAAACTCGCTTGCGAGATGCTTAGTTAGATTGTGCATTTTGTCAAATTTATTTTTCACGTCGATGAACATCCGCGAGAAATTAAATTGTTTATTACTGCACCAGGGGCATGACCAGCTTAAAGCACCACAATTCTTTTTAGGCGAGCATACTTTGTCCAAATCACGTCCAGTTAGCCCAGCACATTTAATATGCATAGAATTGTCGCACAACCAGCAGGTAACAAACCGAAGTTGTTCCAACTCACTTGCATTCTTAAATGTGCAAGTCTTTTTGCAACACAACATAATGCACCAAATTCACCACAGGGCCTTTAAACAAAAAAAGTAAGCGGACCAAAGCGCGAAACGAAAAACCACAAAGACAAAATCAAAAACACCCACAGAGCGCAGTTAGATGGCAAGCGTTCTTAGCTTTGAGTGCAGAACAACAACAAAGCTGAGTGGGAGTTAAGCACAAAAAAAACAAGCAATATGCACAAGCGAAAGCACAAAAAAACCTGTGTAAAGGGAGGAGCTGCTAAGCGAGCAAAACAAAAACACCAACAAAATACCCAGCACACACGCCTTAATATTAAAATTTTGTTAAATTAATGTTGTGAAGATGCATAACTGAAAAGTAAAGCACAAACCAATAGTGGACAATACTAATAAAATTGTTTATGTTAAATTTGCGTCAAACAATCAATATGATTACGAGTTAATGCCAGATCGGAAAAATGAATGCAGCACGACGTGTAGTGGCGCTTGAGACTTAAGACATAAAGTAACCTCCCGCCTGAAATTACACTATGCTTCGTGCATCTGTATAAAATACACATACTAAAGCCTAAAAGTATGCCATGAAGAACCGATTTGCATCCCTGGTTTAACCAGATAATTTGGAAACTCTATACAGCAGTCAATTTGACAGGCACTGTCTATTTGACAAGTTGGCCAGAGTAAGAATATATTTCCGCTCGATCAACTTTTCTGCGACATCCGGTTGGCATGGCTTGGTCTTTCTGATCAAGTTGCTCCAAGTGAAAAGTTGTGCGTGCTAAGCTCGCCTGAAATTTTTTTTTGTTCAAAGTTTACTATAATTCGATTAAAAAGTGGTTCAGTGCATCATCCCAATCAATCGTAAGTTCTTGCTTGACTCCATATATTTTAATAAATTGGCCGAGAACTAAGAAATGGAATTTTAGTTGGTAGTTTGGAGCCCCGGAAAGGAGAAGCCCATATTCATCCATCGAATTCCCCTTAAGCCTCTCGATTGGGGAGAGCACACCAGCGACGAGCGAAAAAAACCAGAAAAGTTATCTCTTCACTGTGCCAATTCCGCCAGGGTAAATATAGTCAAGTCAACAAATATCTCTTGGTGCATTTTGGCTTCAATTGGTGCTTTCGTTCTCTTCTTTCATAGAATTGGCACCAAGTCCATACCTAAAGCTTAACTAAAAGCTTTTGCCTAAGCCAGTGCATGGCCCAAATTTGATGCGATCTGCAGTGACTCGGTGCAGCCAGAGAAGTGTGTGCTAAATACGATCAATAAGAATGGGAAAAATTAGCAGACCTCAGACCTCCCAGTTTTAGTGCAGCAAACGGTTCGAGGCTGAACCCGACTCCACCTTCGCTGGAACGAGATCTTGAAGCCGCAAGTGCCTCTTCCCTCCCCCTTGCCATAAATGAGCTCTGATCAAGTGAAAAGTGCATGTCAATCATCTACGTATTGAGTGTATTGTTACTCCAAGCCCACCCAAACATATGGATGGTTCTCTGCTAAGAGAAGTTGAATTGGCTATTTCAATTTTATTTGGTTAGACCAGAGCCCTTTCAAGTTTTTTTTGTTGCCAAGTGAGGTTATGTGTTGCTTATATGAAGTCTTAAAATTAATTATAAAATCTAATCAAAGAAAAGGCTCCAGAGAATAAGCCAACAAGGTGCTAACATAAAAATTGTTGACCAATACGATCACATGTTGTTAAAGACGCGTAAGGGAATTCAATAGGCAAAATTTTTTTTTGCTCGCCAAAATTTTTTTTGTTTTGTTTTGCTAAGCATGTGCGAGTCAAAGCTCCCTTCCCCTCTTTTCACTTAGTCACAGAACAACCCAAAAGCTCTGGTTATCTTTTACCCCTTCTTAAGCCACACTCCACGCCGAAAGATCTTTCGTCGCGGGATTAATTGCGGTAAGTGACCAAAACAAATAAAAAACCCATATATGTATATACATATTGTGTAACTACCTTCTGTGGCCGAGAGCAATAAAATTGGTGAAACCCATTTGGGGTTAAGTGAAATTGGGCTTAAACTAAATCTAAAGTAAACTATGATCTAATTAATTAAAAGAACACACATATTTATGGACTTAAAGTAAATTTGCATTGTTTTTGTTTGTTTTGCCAGTGTTCGGCCCAAGCGTTGGACTTCCAAGCTTTCCTTAACGTCTTTAAAATATAAACAGCTGATGATAGTACACTAGCCAACAAAATATTATTTACTTAACCTTTTGCAAATATTTTCAAATATGAAATTTAAAATTACCTGGAATTAACTATTCTTACTCTTAGTTTTTTTTTCTTTTACATATATACTTTATATTTTGCTTACATTATATCTACCTATATATTATGCACTTATTTTTCAGCAACACATAAACCGAAACTTGATTAGATTTTCGTTATTATCTAAATTAGTTTTTGCCACGCGAGTTGAAATGAAAAATGAATTTTGTTAATAAATTAAGTGTTAAAATGAATTACTAGAGGAGTTTCATTGGAGCCATGCGACGTTTGGAAGAGATGTTGATGAACTAAGTTCGAATTTATAAAAGGGATCACCGGTCAGGCATGACCTTCGGTACCTCGGTGATCATGGTAGGGTGGGCAGCAGCTGCGGCAACTACACCAGCCCAGCTTAAAGAACTTAAGTGGCCGCTTTGACACCGCAGCCAACGGAATGTATCGATGTTAGGAATGCTTCTTTTTCTTTGTCTAAATCTGTCCTCTAATGATCGAACCTTTTGGGAATTACAGCACGCGATTAATTAATAAGATTTGAGAAAATATGCCGCGAGTAATTATCACTAAGCAATTTTATTCGGAACCCACCCCAAACTACCGAACTATGATAGCCGGAACCAGCGCGTGCCTCGCTTAGACTGATAGCACAACATCAGCTCGCTTTAGTAATGAGGTTGCAACTTTGGGTTGCAGGTTACATGCTACAGTAATTATATATATAATAATCTTATTTGGCGCCCAACGTGGGGCCCGAACCGGCCTGCCCCGATGAAAAAAAAAATTTGAAATATAAATTTAATTTGGTCATACCATCTGACCCTCATTTCCTTAGGTACGATCATTTTTCTCCTGTCTGTATTTCTTACTGTTGCCTTGACATAGCTAGTGAGAGAGTACTGTGGACTGTGTATGCTATCAATAGTAGTCACGGCCTGGTACCAGCTAAAACATTAGCTGCTGTCCTGTGGACTTGCTGGACGTGGTCAAAATATCTTAGTTAGATATGCCTCCGCAGCCACATGTAACTTTAAATCTAAATCTATATGGAATTGTACATTAATTGACGTCAGTAATTGGGTTTTAGTGGTCAATAAGCCGCAACCATCCCGTCAATCAGTTTTGCAATTCCCCTCTACCTTCTTCTTTCTGTATGAGTGTTGACAAACTAGTAGTATTTGAGTTTGGATCTGGATTTGTGGACCGCTCTACAATCTTCCCTTCAAATACTCTTGTTAGTCATGGCTCCTCTTCCGACAATTAATTTACCTGGGCTTACCTCATCTTAGCGTACTTTGTTGCCTAACAATTATCTGCCCAAGGTAAATCATTTCAGGAAATTGGATACACTCTATCAGATCTATTATATTTATTCAGATGGCTTTTAACGTGCTCACAAATAGAAAAGATTTTTTTTTGTTGCCTTTTGCCTAAAAATCTTTGAAATTTTCGGGTTCATCATTTAGAACTCTGCCTATAGTGGATAACGTGACCATGCTGAGGCTGAGGCTGGACGAGGGTAATAACTTGGTTTTTAACTACCACCCGCCGCCCCTTCCCAGGACGTTTACAAAATTTCCTTTAAATCTATATTTCTATTTTTCTGTTTCCTATATTCTTGCAAATTTGCTGAGGCTAAGGCTGGACGAGGGAATTAATGTGGTTGTAAACTACTACCTGCCGCCTTTATTCAGTAAAATTACTAACTCTCTATAACTCTATCCTTCTAGTTTCATTGAAATGCATTCCAAATAGTCAACGTCATAAATTCTACTAGCGATCGCATGGCTCCCAACATCTTATGAAATTTGGAATCTAATAATCTGTATTTAGGTATCTTTCGTCATTTACTATATTTTTTTTATAATATTTTTTTTTGTATACAACCTATCGACAAGAAACAAAATTTAATTAATCACCTGTATATTAGAAAATGGTTTTATCTCACAGTACCGAGAATTTGACTGTTGAGACTGACAAATATTGCTGCATTTGTTCGGAAATCATTGTTTATTCAGCTCAATTGCTATCAACTGGCTGTGGTCATCATTTCCACAGAGCCTGCTTTAATAGTAAAGTAGGAAGAAAGAAGTCATGCCCTGTCTGTAGGCAGTCCTTAGAAAATTTAAATTCAGCTTCAAGCGAAGAGTTGAGTTTTAACAAGCCAACTACTTCGAAGGGCCGAAATCCTTCAATTCCACATTCTCTGCCAACCAGAGCAAGAGCAAAGCTCACTGTGACCTCGAATCCGTTAAACATGAACAACCCAAACGATCTCGAACAGACGCAGACGAAAGCTCTAACGCATGGTAGGCCTATTGACGGCCTAGGCAATGGTTTTTTTTAAGTAAATTCTACCTGAAAATAAAGATTGCCCCCCTATATGAAATCTAAAGCCCCTTAGAGAAAAACCTTAGTAAAACCCACAACAACAACTCCGCCAAATTCACCGCTGGAAGGCCTTTCAACGTTGGAGCATTTGGATATGTATGTAAGTTGCTCTTTTCTCTTACCCCCCTTATTCGCAAGCCGAACCAAATTGGACTAGGCATGTTTGTATGTATGTATGTACATATGTTTTTTTACATTTATTCTTTCCTGTCCAACCAAGGAACCAAGATCGCTTGTCATAATTGTTTTTCTTTAAAAATTGATGTCATTGGCAAATATAAATAAATGAACCAACTAACGTTACTTTAAAAACAAACCCTATATATTTATTTAAAATTCCCCTGCCATAAAAATATATCCATGCCATAAACCCAAGTACAACAATATCGCATGCAACAACAACAAAAACATTTTAGCTAACCGCTTATTGCTAGACGAACAGCTGTCGCGCTGGCCTCTAGTAAACCCTTGCTACAGTGACTACCAAATGTTTACCTCCACTTATCTAAAGTAAAATGTTGTATTAATAAAATTAAATGAAATATTGCTATTTTCAATTACCTTCAATTGGACGAAGAGAACGTATATACACGACTTACCCTATACAACATGAATTTTAAAAATTTAATTTAAACCTAAATCATTATAAAATTATTACGTTACCATTTCCCTTTGAAGACAAAACAAACTATATATACTTAGCCCACATGAATTTTAAAATTTAAAAAGGGAAATATCTATAGAATAATTAGGTTAAAATTTCCCTTTGGTCATAAACTTAAATACGTTGGAGTTGGACTAAAACAAGGAAAGCATTGCAGCCATTTAGAAATTAACATACATACCGTGGAGACAAATTAAATGTTAGGTTAATTAAAAATTGCTAACTATTAGAAACTATTCCCAAGCCGGTATCATGCTTGGCCCTTCCTTAAGAATTTTTGAATAAAACTGAATTATAACGATTTGAAATGAAACACTAAAGTCTCGTCTGTTCCTGAGCGACATGTAACATAAAAGGGTAGGAGGAGTTCTTTCAGGGTATCTCCGCTAAAGTGCATCGCTGGAGATTATGGTTGGGAAGGGTAGAGAACGCGAGCGTCGGTCACCATCTTAGACCTCGCCCCCACTCAATACTCCTCTTGTTCTGATTTTAGCCTCCTTGTTTTGGTTTAGTTTAGTACGTTTCTTCCTTTGAGATTTTGGATAGATTTTCGTGGAGTTTAGCTCCCTTTCTAGTCTGTAGAGGTCCTATATTTAAAGTTTGTGTGGATACAGTTACGGAATGGCAACAACCCACCCCACTCCCGAATGAGCTACGGAACCAGAGGATCTCGCCCGCCGTGTCCCTCTAACTGTGTGTAGGTGATCGGAAAATAGCAGTGAGCCGATGCAAAATACTCTCCTTTTTTTTTAGCACACCCTAGCAACCACTACATAAATTTTTGGCGCCCAGAACGTGGGGCTGAGTCAAGTCACTACATAAATTTTTCGCGCTCAGAACGTGAGGCCGAAGGAAGTCAATACTACATAAATGTTTGACCTGTCTTAACCCCGGATAAGCTGTAGATTTTTTATAAAAATTTTTTTTCAATCGCTTGTCGTAGGATTTGCAACTTGTTGCGTTAAGAGAAATTTTATAAAATGCTAATAGTTATTCCAAACCCTTTTATTGTGTTGAGAAATATTAGTTTATTCTTTCATGCAATTCTTAAATCACTCTGCTGACGTTGTTTTGATTTTTTTTGTCAAACTTCCGCATGTGGAGATTTTGGATTAAATGGTTTCGTCTTTAAGTCTACGATGCTGGTTATTCTGAAAGGATACCATGCCGAGAAACTGATATGACTTTACTAACAAGATTGAATATATAATAATAGCAACGAACATCCGCTATAAAAATACATTTACCTCTCACAATGTTTGCTCGTTTGATTTCTTATGATTAGAATAAGCCATATTTTTTGCTGCTACAGTTTTGAAATACTGTCAGACACAATTGCAGAATATTGCATATTGGGCAAAGATCCGACATCAGTACTGATTGTCCCTTTGATATATTTTTCTCTGCTCTGCTAAGAGGAATTTGGTAAATCCTAAGTCATAATCGTTAACTGGAAATGGATAAAATTGAACTGTAGAATTTATATTTTGAATTGTTGTCTGGAACTAGTGATTATGCTTCATTTGCGTACACTTGCCGAATAATACAAATTATAAAGACTTAGATCAAGTACCAGTCAGAATTAGTTTCAATAGCCCAGTATAAATACCTACTTTTATCAGATCCGAGTTGCTGTATTGAGTTTAAACCTACCCCATTTGTGTTACATACGTCGAACTCAGGAACATTTATTTTATGAATATGCCAGTTACTAATAGCCCCCCCGAAATGCCATCAGTGGCTGACACTGATAGTCAATGCGCTATTTGTACCAGTGTTATGAATAACACTCACCCTTGCTATTTATTAGTATGTAAACAGTTTTTCATAAACTTTGCGTCGAAAATTGGCTAAAAGATAACTCTGTGTGTTACACATGAAACATTCCGATCCAAACAGCCGAAGCGAAATTAGTTGTAGGCAATTGCACACCTCCTCGAAGGCAACAAGCTTCACAACCCGCAGCCCCGACTTCCCCTATCGTGTCAAGGGTTCGGACTCGCCATCTGACCAAAGCTTTGAACCTTGCGCAAGACCCTATTCCAGCAAGTGTCCAAGAACCTCAATCTTTAGACAATAGTGCTGCTGCTTCATCTGCGCTAGATGTTAGCCAAAGCACTAACCGACCCGCTGCTGCTCCTGTAAGATCCACCCGTGGTAGGCAGAGAGGCAGGCAGACGCGTACGACAAAAATTCGTCAGTACAACCCAATTGATCAGACAATGGTCCAAGAGATGATTGAACAAACAATCGCTAGAGTTATGTCATCATTGAATACAGGCGTTCGCTCTAGCACGGGTCACATACCCTTAGTATCTGCCCCAGAACGAGAATCCTATTCTCCAATAATCTCTTCCGCATATACGCGCAGGACAGCCGATACCATGCAAAAGTGGAATTTACACTTTGATGGATCCGCCGAAGATCTAGGCGTGGAAGAATTCATTTATCGTGTCAAGTCTCTCACCGACGAGACTTTGGAAAGTGACTTTACGGACATGTGTAAGCATATGCACGTATTGTTTAATGGAAAAGCTCGAGATTAGTATTGGCGATACCATAAGAGAGTGAATCGCATTATTTGGTCCGATATTTGTGCATCTCTACGCCAGCATTAAAACGACTACCGATCTGACTTTATGACCATGGAGTTGATAAGATCTCGCAAGCAGAAGGTGGGAGAATCCTTCTCCACTTTTTATGAGGCAGTTGCTTCGCTTATCGATAAAGCGGCTGTGAAAGTAGAAGAATAAGACTTGCTCGAGATTCTTAAAAATAATTTATTGCCTGACATTCGTCAGAAGCTGTTGTATCAGCCTGTACAGTCAGTCGGCCATCTTCGTCGTCTTGTGCAGATGAGTGAAAACTTATCGTTCGAACTTGGATGCCGCACTGATCCTTTAAAGAAACCAGTAGTCCTTCGTCGTCAAGTATACGCCCTGGACGAACCTGACCCTTGCTCAGACGCTGACGAAGATCAGTCAGCTGAAGCAGAGCTTGCAGCTATTCGTATGGCTAATGCGAAAATAAAATGCTGGAACTGCGATGAGTTGGGTCATATTTGGGAAAATTGTTTGGCTAGTCGCCGCATATTTTGTTATGGATGTGGCCAACCCAAGGTTTACAAGCCACAATGCCAACACTGTCTTCAAAAGCGTTCGGAAAACCGACGAGCGGGTGCATCCACCACCAACCGGTTGCCCCCGAAACAATAAAACCATCTTTTATTGAAATAAAACAGAGAGTTTTGCCTCTCCCTGCTGACCTCGGTTCCCCCTCATTTTCGTTTATATGAAGAACGGCTTCAAAACTACTTAGAAGTAAGAAATCGAATATTTAGAGATAATGAGCCCAAATTAAGTAAGCGTACCTTACGTTAAAAATCCTATTATAGAGAGATTAAACGAAACAAACAACTTCTAGTTTCTACAATTTTTAATAATTCCAAAGATTTACGAAGCTATGCAGAAGTGTCGTTCCTGGAATATTCAGAACTTGGTCTGTTGGATACCGGGGCGAACATTAGCTGCATTGGCTCGGTACTGGCCGCGGAAGACTTCTCAAAATTTTCTAAATTCAAGTCTTTGAAATCTTGTGCTAGAACCGCAGGTGGAGAAAATCAGGAAATTGTAGGTGTTTTTAACGTCGAGATGACGTATAACAACATCAAAAAGCCTCTGAAGCTTTATATCATTCCAACCATTAAGCAAAACTGATTTTAGGTCACGATTTTTGGAGTGTGTTTGAACTGGCTCCAAACATCATCAGTTCAGTTGATTTTCAGGTCAATTCAGATGAAACACCTGATACAAATACATACCCGTTGAACACGCAACAGCTACAACAGCTTGCAGTTGTAAAACAGTTGTTCCCCAATGCCTCTGAAGGATTAGGTCGTACCACTTTGGTCGAACATCATATCAATGTAGGAGACGCGAGGCCTATTAAACAACGGTTTTATCCGGTAAGCCCTGCTGTAGAGAAGCTACTTTATGCGGAAATCGATCGCATGATTGAGCTTGATGTGATTGAGCCATCTGTCAGCCCTTGGAGCTCCCCAATGCGACTTGTGGTTAAACCCCAAAAAGCCCGCCTGTGCATGGATGCTCGCAAGCTAAACGATGCAACGAAAAAGGATGCTTATCCTTTGCCCAGTATCGATGGCATTTTTTCACGGCTTCCCAGAGCCAATATCATATCCAAGCTCGACCTTAAAGGTGCCTACTGGCAAATCCCTCTTAGCTCTGAATCGAAACAGTTGACAGCTTTTACGGTCCCCGGACGACCACTTTATCAATTTAAAGTAATGCCGTTTGGCTTGTGCAACGCGCCATCCACTATGTGTCGTCTCATGGATGATATCATTCCGCCTGATTTTAGACACTGCGTCTTTGGTTATCTAGACGAAATGTGTATTGTGTCCGAAGATTTTTCATCCCATCTCGCGGTTTTGGTTCGTCTCGCTGAGCAATTTCGCAAAGCCAACCTTACATTAAACTTGGCAAAAAGCCAATTCGGCGTTACCAGTATTAATTACGTTATTGGTAGTGGAGGAATTTGCACAGACCCAGCTAAGGTTTCCTGTATTCTAAATTGGCCAGCTCCTAAGAATCTGAAACAGGTTCGAGGATTTCTCGGAGTCTGCGGCTGGTACCGCCGTTTTATTAAGAACTTCGCAGATCTTACATGTCCCATTACGGATGTATTATCTACCAAATCCAAATTTGGGTGGACGTCCGAAGCGCAGCTAGCCATGGACAAGTTAAAATCTGTTTTAACATCTGCCCCTGTCTTAACAAATCCTGATTTTGAGAAGAAATTTTATTTGCATTGCGACGCCAGCGATTTCGGCATTGGTGCTGTCCTAGTGCAGTTATCTGAGGAAAAGGAAGAGAAGCCGATCGCGCTTATGTCGAAAAAATTGAGTAAAGCACAACGTAACTATAGTGTTACTGAACGTGAGTGCTTGGCCGTCATTCTCGCCATTGAAACGTTCAGATGCTACTTAGAGCTCCAAGCGTTCGAAGTAGTAACTGATCATTCGAGTTTGCTTTGGCTTATGCGCCAGCAGAACATTTCTGGCAGACTTGCTCGATGGGTCTTCCATCTGCAGCAATTCAAATTTTCAATTTCCCACCGGAATGGAAAATCTCATATAGTTCCAGATGCGTTATCACGACTATGTGAAAACGAAATCTCCTCTTTAGATATGGGCCCTGTTATAAACTTGGAGTCTGATGCTTTTATGGATGAAGACTATACTGCTCTCTAGAATTCGTATATCGAAAAACAAGCCAGATTTCCTGATATAAAACACGTCAATAAATTCTTGTATATTCGTACAGATCATGCTCGAGGAGATGCGGAACAAGAGAAATATTCGTGGAAATTATGGGTTCCAGAGAGACTTAGAAACGAGGTCCTTAATCAAGCACATGACAGTTGCACATCCTTTCATGCGGGTATGCACAAAACCAAAGAAAAGATACGTCGTCATCTTTTTTGGCCTGGCTTGGCAAAAGATGTACGCCATTACATACGCAATTGTGACATTTGCAAGGAGACAAAAGCCCCTAATCATACGCTACGTCCTCCCATGGGTGCTCACAGCCCGTCGTGTATACCTTTTCAAAGGCTCTACATAGACCTGCTTGAACCCTATCCTCGCAGCAAAAAGGGTCATGTGGGCTTGTTAATCGTTCTTGATCACTTTAGCAAGTATCACTGGTTGCAGCCCTTGAAAAAGTCCAAGCTCGTGCAAGACTTTCTGTTCACACAGATCTTTCATAGCTGTGGAGTCCCAGAAACGATTGTCAGTGACAATGGCAGTCAATTCAAATCAAGAGAGTTCAATGCTTTTCTTACTGAATTAGGTGTTAACCATTTGTACACTGCTTTATATTCCCCTCAAAGCAATGCAGCGGAACGCGTTAATCGCTCATTGTTAGCCGCTGTTCGCTCTTATTTGAAGCAAGATCAAACTGAGTGGGACTTACACCTCACAAGCATTTCATGCTCACTAAGATCGGCCCTGCATCAATCGATCGGATGTTCTCCATATAGAGCTTTATTCGGCATTGATATGATTACGCATGGGTCAGATTACAAATTGCTTAAAGAATTATTGCTACTTGAAGAACCTGTTGTGCCCCTTACAAGATCAGACAATTTAGCCTTATTGCGGAAGGATATTCAAGCTAATATTCACAAAGCATATGAGGCAAGGAGATTGGCACCTTTCACGCCAAAGATATTCGCAGCTAATTCCCGCTAATATTTCCGTCTTACGGTGTCATATTATCAGGTGGTGTAATGGTCGTGATTTGGTTCAAGCAAGCAACTTGGTTTTTCTTCATCTTTTATCCCATGGCATACTTTAACCAAATTGTCGCATGCGATATATTTGAATGCAGTTGGCAATTCGATAGCATATAGCTTGAAGAGAGAAAACTGTCTCTCTCAATGCATTCTTAATCGCAACCAACTTCACCTTGGTTCGAAAGAAAAGCTTTTCTAAGCCTATTTAAGCCTACATGTGGCCACACGCAGCCTCTGTGCTGATCGGTCTAATAACTCAAGTACATCCTCCACGTCGAATAGCTCCCTTTTGCTATACGTGAGAGGTTATAATCGGGCGAAAACGTATAAGTACAATTTTCAAGCCGTATAAGTGTCAACGTGTTGTGCAAGAAACTATATAAATATAGTTTAAATTATACCCGTGTCGGCTGTGCAACCCCACAAATTATATTTGGCCAGAAATTGGAGTTTAAGGTGCAACCACGCCCACGAGTGGCCATAGCAGAAAATCTAATCTGCAGGCATCCGCCCCTAAAATCCGATCAGCAAGAGAATAATTACTCTTCTGGTTATCGCACAATAAAAGGTATGTGCTATCCCCCATATTATGTTAGTTTTCTTTTGGCTGAATTCGGTTATATTTCTGTTCATAGTGCGCGCTTGCATACGTTGCTGACAGCACGTTTGCCACCCACCACCCATCACCCGCCCACACCAATCGTCAACGTTCCACCTTGGAGAAGATCATCCATTGAGTATTGGTGTGGGTCAGCGAAAATTTTAAGAGAGTTTTGACGATCGCGCTTAGATGCTGGAGTCCCGGCAGATGAGCCCCCCTTGCCCAAGCAGACTACGCCCATGTGGACTCCTCTCTCCAAAAGCTTTTGCCTAAGCATGCATTTCGTCTAGTCTGCAGCCCCAGTCTGCTCGCCACTTCCCTCAAGTCAGGCTCTTGGCGTTTTATTTTTTTCAAAGTGCCTGCTACTTAAGGCCATACGACAGAAAGAACTGCTACAAGAAAGTGTGTGCCAATATTACCTTCAAGAAAGTCATTTAATATCCAAAAACTCCGACCTGGTAGCAGTCAAAGTGTATGTGTTGTTGTTATTGCTGGGAAAAAAGCTCTAACGCATGGTAGGCCTATTGACGGCCTAGGCAATGGTTTTTTTTAAGTAAATTCTACCTGAAAATAAAGATTGCCCCCCTATATGAAATCTAAAGCCCCTTAGAGAAAAACCTTAGTAAAACCCACAACAACAACTCCGCCAAATTCACCGCTGGAAGGCCTTTCAACGTTGGAGCATTTGGATATGTATGTAAGTTGCTCTTTTCTCTTACCCCCCTTATTCGCAAGCCGAACCAAATTGGACTAGGCATGTTTGTATGTATGTATGTACATATGTTTTTTTACATTTATTCTTTCCTGTCCAACCAAGGAACCAAGATCGCTTGTCATAATTGTTTTTCTTTAAAAATTGATGTCATTGGCAAATATAAATAAATGAACCAACTAACGTTACTTTAAAAACAAACCCTATATATTTATTTAAAATTCCCCTGCCATAAAAATATATCCATGCCATAAACCCAAGTACAACAATATCGCATGCAACAACAACAAAAACATTTTAGCTAACCGCTTATTGCTAGACGAACAGCTGTCGCGCTGGCCTCTAGTAAACCCTTGCTACAGTGACTACCAAATGTTTACCTCCACTTATCTAAAGTAAAATGTTGTATTAATAAAATTAAATGAAATATTGCTATTTTCAATTACCTTCAATTGGACGAAGAGAACGTATATACACGACTTACCCTATACAACATGAATTTTAAAAATTTAATTTAAACCTAAATCATTATAAAATTATTACGTTACCATTTCCCTTTGAAGACAAAACAAACTATATATACTTAGCCCACATGAATTTTAAAATTTAAAAAGGGAAATATCTATAGAATAATTAGGTTAAAATTTCCCTTTGGTCATAAACTTAAATACGTTGGAGTTGGACTAAAACAAGGAAAGCATTGCAGCCATTTAGAAATTAACATACATACCGTGGAGACAAATTAAATGTTAGGTTAATTAAAAATTGCTAGCTATTAGAAACTATTCCCAAGCCGGTATCATGCTTGGCCCTTCCTTAAGAATTTTTGAATAAAACTGAATTATAACGATTTGAAATGAAACACTTAAGTCTCGTCTGTTCCTGAGCGACATGTAACATAAAAGGGTAGGAGGAGTTCTTTCAGGGTATCTCCGCTAAAGTGCATCGCTGGAGATTATGGTTGGGAAGGGTAGAGAACGCGAGCGTCGGTCACCATCTTAGACCTCGCCCCCACTCAATACTCCTCTTGTTCTGATATTAGCCTCCTTGTTTTGGTTTAGTTTAGTACGTTTCTTCCTTTGAGATTTCAGATAGATTTTCGTGGAGTTTAGCTCCCTTTCTAGTCTGTAGAGGTCCTATATTTAAAGTTTGTGTGGATACAGTTACGGAATGGCAACAACCCACCCCACTCCCGAATGAGCTACGGAACCAGAGGATCTCGCCCGCCGTGTCCCTCTAACTGTGTGTAGGTGATCGGAAAATAGCAGTGAGCCGATGCAAAATACTCTCCTCTTTTTTTAGCACACCCTAGCAACCACTACACCCTCACACCAGGAGTGCACTTAGTGGGCTTTGCGGATGATATGGCACTCGTTGCTGTGAGTAAGGTACTTAGAAGGACAGAAGAGGCGTGCAACTCTGGCATTGGGCGCATCTACCAGTGGCAAAATGTGGCGGGACTCGCGCTCGCGGCGCATAAGGCAGGTAGCAGTCGTAAGAAGGTGGAATCAGCGTGGGTCAGGGTTAATGGCACAGCGATTAAATCAAAAAGAGCCATTAAATACCTTGGAGTAATGCTGGATACCAGACTATGCTTCCGAGAACATTTGGATTACGTCGGAGAGAAGGCAGCAAAATCAAGCAACGACTTAGCTAGGATCATGCTGAACACGCGTGGACCAAAACAGGGGCGAAGAAGGCTGTTGGCGAATGTTACAAAAGCCACTATTTTATATGCCGCGCCGATCTTGCACAGTTCCATGAAGTTCCCTAGCTACATAAAAGTCGTGTATGGGGCGTACCGTCTAAGTGCGATCAGGGTTTCTTCTGCATACCGCACAGTGTCGGAAGATGCTGCTTTGGTCATTGCCGGGCTGTTACCACTTAGTGAGCTGGTCACAGATGCAAATGAGTGGTACAGGGCTTCACGGTTGAGTGGCTCGAGTCAACCTAACAATGGTACCCAGCAGCAGGAAGCGAGGCAGCGGAGCGTCGAGAAGTGGCAACACCGTTGAAACCAATCTACTAAGGGTTCCTGAATTGTTGCCGTGGCTGTCTAGAAAGCATGGAGAGGTGGACTTTCACCTAACACAGCTCCTTAGTGGACATGGCTATTTCAGCAGCGTAGAATCAGGGAGTAGGCGGGTTATCAAATCTAAGAAGCAATGCCTTCTGGCCGTCCCGCTGGTTTATGTTTCTGTCAAACTTTCTGTTTTCTGTTGTCCCAAAATGATCATATGTATATAGTATAGTTGATTTAGTGCAAATAAAGGAATTAATAAAAAAAAAAAAAAGCACATTGCTTAGTTTCCGTGATCGGTCTATCGTCCTGTGCTCATCCAGCCCCTTTTGCTTGGTCTGTAGCATCGGTGGTCCATTGAAATTCTTTGTTGTAATCTGAATATACCATTTATGCCATTTCAACTGGCAGGTAAATATTACGAACTTTTTCAACGTGTGAAAAAGGTAAATTCATCAAAAAATTCACACTTTTCACATTTGAATCAATTTTATGGATAACTTTATGATAAACTTTGGATTTGGTTTTTAGTGATTGTTGTTCATATTAGTTTACTAAGAAACAAATATGGTTTGTAAAGGTTACAAATGTGGCTACAGGACCCAAAAATGTTTCGCTTATAAATCCGGTGTTTTTTGTCCGAACTAATTGTACTTTTCAGAATAGATAGATATTGGGCCTAGCTTGATGAATACTAAACAATAAACCTTGAAAACTAACACTAACTTGAAAGCTTGCCTGAAAATCATATTGACGAACGAGAAAACACAAGTAAAACAAACAAATATTTTACAAAAATCGACACACTGTAATCTGCTGGTTTTTATTATTATATTTTACAGAGGATTGCGTTATTATTTTTAGATTAAATTAAAGTTCTCGTTTACGCACGTCTTTTGGCGGTCACGCCAGCTATTAGTGTGACCAACAAGTGACGCTTAGAATAATACCTTAAGAACTAGTTCATTATTATTATTAGGGTGTTTAAGACTACTTGATAGGGATGGACTTAAAGCTAGTGCATTGCAGTGAGGTGCTTACATTCGGCCAATCCTGACATTTGATCGACCTCGATCAGTTACTATGTTCTACGAACAATAACCGACGGTTTTACTACGTACTTGCATCCACGGTTTCAGTCTTGCTGCCTCTAGGATACCTTTATATGGCAGCTGGGTTAATTGACAATCATCGATATCGGTGACTTCATATCGGTCATTCGGAAGGACTCTATTTATTTTGTACGGGCCGCTATACTTGGGTGCAAACTTCTTACAGGAACCAGGAGTTACGTCAACATTTCGGATAGCGACAAAGTCATTAATCTCGTACCTAGACGGTGCCTTGTGTCTTAAGGCGTACCTAGCTTCATTCTGTTTTTGCGACAGTTCAATATTCGCGCTGGCTTCTTGTCTAAGAGCTTCAAGGTTACAGGGATTTTCTGGACCAAACTTATAATCAAGATACTCGGTTAATTCGTCAACTATGGGTCCTCGCTGGTCACAGCCGAACAGTAGCGTACAAGGGGTTCTACCAGTGCTACATTGCACGGAATTATTAATGGCGAATTCTACTCGGCTAAGCAACTTATACCAATCAGCTTGATTTAAGGGTTCCGATAACTTTCCCAGCATAGGAGTCAATACCCGGTTCACACGTTCCACCTGGCCATTGGCCTGTGGCGCAGCCGTCGCTACTTTAATATGCTCAATGTTTCGGGATTCGAGGAAATCGGCAAATTCAAACGAGGTGAAGCAAGCGCCTCTATCGGAGACTATTCTTCTCGGGCGACTGTAATGTTCAAAATACTTCTCTAAGGAACAATTTACTTCTTTAGTACTAGTGGAATTAACGGGGTACAACTTCACAAATTTAGTGAATGCGTCGATAACTACTAACAGATGCTTTCGCTTAGAATTCACACTCGGCAAAGGGCCCAAATGATCTATATGAATCGTGTCGAACGGTATCGGCCTCTTCGGTATACTATGTAGGGTTCGGTTATGTATGGTTTTTGGGACGGAATGTAATATACACGGTAGACAATTGCGAATGAAGGCCTCAATTTTATTCTTCATGGACGGGAACCAATACTTTCTCTTAAGCTCATTAAGACACTTATCCGCGGCAAGATGTCCTAACTTTTCGTGACACTTTCTAATCAGCTCATCCTGCATCTGGGCTGGTGCGTACAGGCACATTTTCCCCTCAGTATTCTTTCGATACACCATACCATCGATCATATCGAAATCAGGGACTTCACCTTCTTCCAATTTCGATCGCAAATTTCGCACGTCTTGATCTCGCATCTGCTCCGTTTGCAACAGCAAATCAATATCCTCCGGTGTCGCTCCAACTACTCCAATCACACTGTTGTTGGCTACTTCACTACGGGTCAATACGTCAGTCAAATCTTCCGGATCACGAACCTCCAAGGAATCGGGTATTTCGGTAGGCCTAAACACATCACTATGGGCTTTTCTCATGCCTAGTGTATTTTCTCTCTCTACACGGTCGATGGACTTCATAATATTTTCGGTGTACTCGGAATCACAGTTTATTGTCTCTTCATCAGTAAGGTCTTCTAAGTCATTAAGTCTTACGGGATCTAACGGTCGATTCGGGTCACACAGTCTGACGGAACTACACGGTATAACGGAGTCATACGGCCTAACGAAGCTACAGGGTTCAACAGGACCACACGGCCTAACAAGGCCTCTCAGTTTAATAGAACCACCAGGTTTTTCGCTCCTACAAGGTTTCACGATATCACAAGGTTTAACGGAGTGGCATGGTTTACGGGAATCATGGGGCCTAAGGGCATCACACGGTTTAGCGGAATCAAACGGTCTAACGGAATCGCTCGGATTAGCGGAATCAAAAGGTCTAACGGGATCACAGAGTTCAACGGAATTACAGCGCATGCCGGAATCAAACGGACTATAAGAATTACACGGTTCAATAAGGTCACTCGCTCCAACAGGTCTACATGGTCTGAAGGTACCACACGGTTTAGCTGATTCACACGGGCTTGTGGTTTCGGGATGAGTGACACAAGGATCACCAGTTTCTTCAATAATTTCATTTAAGAACTCGGTTTGTCTACTCAAGGCGTCTACATGAGTCATCCTTGTGCCTGGCCGGTGAGCTATCGAATAAGGGAAACTTTCCAGCTCTAGGGACCATCGGGCAATACGGGGATTTATCGATTTCTTACTCAAGGTTTGGACCAACGAATTGCAGTCAGTAACAACCAGAAATGGTCTATGCTCGAGGTAAACACGGAATCGACGCAGCGCATATATTATCGCTAACGTTTCAAGTTCAAAACTATGGTAACGTGATTCGGCAGCGGTAGCTTTCCGCGAATAAAAGAATACTGGGTGTAATTTCCCATCGGCCGGCCGCTGCATCAAAACGGCTCCAAATCCGTGAGAGCTAGCATCAGTATGCAGCTCAGTTTCATACTGAGGATTGAATATAGACAAAACAGGCGGACTGGCTAGGGCCTCTCTCAGGGCTATGAACGCGTCTCTTTCCAGTCTGCGCATAGGAAATGGACCTCCCCTTTTCAGCAGTTCCGTTAACGGTCTTGCAACTCTTGAGAAATTCGGCACAAACTTTCGGAAGTAGGCCCGCTGATGCCGCTGAAACGGCTCCGGATATTCTCGTATAGCCTGCAGGTGCGTTCCGTTCGGTAAAACTCCTTGGATGCTAACATCGTACCCCAAATAGTCAATGCGTTTTTGCAAAAACCTACTCTTTTTAAAATTAACCTCAAGGTTGTACTCTAGAAGGCGACCCAACAACTTCCCTAGCAGATGTATATGCTCCTCCACAGTGCGAGTGGCCAAAATAACGTCATCCATATATACTACCAGTTGTCCCCCTCTAACCATATCCTCCAAAGCAGTAGATATAAACCGCTGAAACACGGCCGGGCCATTCTTAAGTCCAAATGGCATTCGTAAATACTCGAACTGTCCGTCGGGTGTCACAAATGCGGTGTACTTAACGGAATTCTCTTCCACACCTATATGATGGAAACCACTCTTCAAGTCTATTACCGAAAACACCATCTTTCCTTCAAGGTATTCTAAACAATCTTCGATAAGTGGTAACGGAAAATTGTCGCGTACGGTTCTCTTATTTAGACCCCGATAGTCCTGGCACATTCTGCTAGTCCCGTCCTTTTTCCTCACTAATACGACCTGCGATGCATACGGAGAATTACTACGTCGAATTACCCTTTTCGCTAGTAGTTCGTTTACCGTTTTGGTTACAATCTCTCTTTCATAATACGATAATCTTCTAGGTACACTATGAAACGGGGTAGAATCAGTCAATTGTATGCTAATCATACATCTAGGGGACCCGTAATCCCCTGAGAATTTGTCAATATACTGGTTCCTGATCATCTTTCGACACTCCCGCATCTTGTCTAGGCCAAACTCATTGCCAATATTCACTATATCTTCATCCGGAAGCGTGGCACAAACTGTTTTCAATTCTGTCAACCATTCTAGAAGCAACTCATCCTCAGCCGTAGATGCATGCAAGTTCACAAACTGCTTATTACCAATATCAATTACACTTTTGGGGTTAGGAATGTCCTCATAGCGAGGAAGCTTGGCAAACAGAGATGCACTAAACGAGTTGTACACTAGCGAAACGATATTATTGTTTGATTTCAAAGTTTGTGGGTTACATTTTCCAGTATTCTTAGTCATTACAAGCTTAAGACTTAATTTTCTTAGGACATCCCTTCCAAGTAACAAGGGTGTAGGCAAAATAGAATCGGGAATAACAAAAAATTCAATTTCGTAATACTTTCGATGAAACAAAATAAGGCATTTGACTTGTCCATATGTCAATATAGGATTTCCGCTAAGGCCACGAAAGTGACTTTTCTCTAACTTAGCGTACTCTTTGAAATGTGGAATCAAGGATTTATTCGCAAAGCTCACTGGGCTTCCGGTATCTAGTAATGCGAAAATATCGTTAATATCAGTGCATCCCTCTTTGCCAGGTATTCTTAAACTTACTACTTGAATGAACGACTTATCACTTATCGGCTCCATTTCCTCGCTGGAACTCACGGCGAGGTTTGACACGCTTTGGGCACTGCTTATATTGGTGGCCCACTTCGAAACAGTTAAAGCATCCTCCTTCTGGCCTCTTAGGTCGCTGGCACTGCATGCTCGAATGCCCCATCTGGCGGCAGTTAAAGCATCTCATCTCTCGAACTGTGGTAGTCGGCCCAGCTGCCGACACACGGGGAATGGCTGGTCCGTGCATACTTTCGGGCTGCACGGACTGGAATCGCATCATCTTCTTGCGCAAGTCGTTCATGGAGGTGCAGTAGTACAGAGGGGCCGCACGACCGGTCTTGTCTCTGAGGCCGTCCACGATGCATCTGATTACATCCGAATCTTCCAGGTCACCCTGTTGGGCTATTTGTCGCATGGCAATAAAGTACTGTAGCAGGGACTCTCCCTTGGCGATCGGTCGGCGATGCAACATCTTCATAATCTCATGGTTGGACTTTTGGGCTCCAAACACCTCAACTAGGGTCTCACTTAACTCTTTCCAGGTAGTTGTTTTCTCGTACATCATGTACTCCTTAGCAGACCCTCGAAGTAAACGGTTACCCAATGACCAACGCTGGGCGTCGCTCAGTCCGTAAGCGCCGGCTGCTCTCTCCAGCTCCCGCATCCAAACATGAACCGCCAAATGGTCGTCTCCAGAAAAAGTAGGAACTGTACTCTCAACATCTTTCAAATCGATACGGGTGTCTTGAGTCATAATTGCCGCCTTTTTCTCTAACTCGGCCATTTTAATTTTCGCCTCTGCCAGGCTCGTACGGGCGGTATATATGGCCAGTTCGCTTGTAATCGAAGCCAACTCCTCTTCCTCATTAGTTGATTCTATCCTGTCATCGTCATCCAACTGGACACCGGACACTAACGGCACACCTCCTCCGCTTCCACTGTCGTCCTGCTCCAAAAGTGATTGTGACGCAGCAGCGCGCTGCGCACCACTCGCCTGAACAGAGTCTTCAACACACGGCGACTCTCCTTCTGCGATCTCTCTATCACCTGGGGCTGACACAGTGCGACTGCTCTCCGCCATGATAGCCTTGGCCAGCGTACGCAGTTGGTATATGGAGGCTTCGGTTCCAACGGGCACTTCGTGATCCGCCAACAATTCCAGAAGCTCGTGCTTCGTTAGCTTCAGTAAGTCGGCGTATTGCATGAAATAACAAGCTTTTGGGCAAACCCCACACCTGATTTGTAATCTGCTGGTTTTTATTATTATATTTTACAGAGGATTGCGTTATTATTTTTAGATTAAATTAAAGTTCTCGTTTACGCACGTCTTTTGGCGGTCACGCCAGCTATTAGTGTGACCAACAAGTGACGCTTAGAATAATACCTTAAGAACTAGTTCATTATTATTATTAGGGTGTTTAAGACTACTTGATAGGGATGGACTTAAAGCTAGTGCATTGCAGTGAGGTGCTTACAACACAAAACCAAAACTATTTTGAACTAAAAAGAAATAAAGTTTTTACCTGTGTTTTTAAAATTCATATTGATTAAATAAACTTTTTTTTCATGTTTTCTCTTTTTTTACCTTTTTTGCAACACATGCTGTGAAGCGTTTTACACAAAAAAAATAGAGAAAAGTTAACTTCGGCTCGGTCGAAGTTTGTATACCCTTGCAGCACGTTTTCTAACTTATTTGAAGGACATATCCACTGAAAACAATCAAGTTTTTCGGAATAAGACTACTTTTCTGACTCTACTTTTGTATGACAGCTATATACACTGCCCGACAACCGATTAGCACACCCTATGATCCGCTTCTTAGGAGCTTAATATCAGGAAAACGAATAAAGCTTTTAAGATGAATTTTTTTCCCATTAAAAGAATATAAAATTTCTCACGAAAATAAATAATAGATAGGATATTAACTTTATTAATAACATTTTAAATTAATTTAAACAAACTTAACATGAATAATTCACTTTTATTTTTGCGACATTTGATTAGCACAGTCACTTGAAAACTTAAAATAACAAAAGAAAATGGGTTCAAACTTCATTGAAATAATTTCTTAAGATTAATTTCAATATTTTGGATCTTATTTGTAAAAAAACAAGAAAGAAAGTCGGTCAAGCCCGACTATAACATACTCTGTACCAAGAAAATTTGCCTTTTGATCATAACTCGAAAACCGTTCATCCGATCTTCTTCATTCCTTTGGCGGATCGATAAGTTATCCTAATAACTAAATATGTCCAGAAGGAACAAGCCATCTATCTTCAAAACTGTGGGAGATATGACGTTTTTTCTAAATTGCGGGGGCGGGAGGGGGCGTGGCCAAAATTGAAAATAAACTTGATCTGCCTGCAGACATTAGAAGCATATGTCCCATACATGTCAAACCTCTATCTCTTACCATCTCTGAGATCTGTGCGTTCATACGGACAGACAGACGGACAGACAGACAGACGGACAGACGGACATGGCTATATCGACTCGGCTGTTGATGCTGATCAAGAATATATATACTTTATGGGGTCGGAGATGCTTCCTTCTGGATGTTACATACTTTTGCACAAACTTATAATACTCTATGTACCTACGGTACAGAGTATAATTAATAATGTGTTGAGCCTCCACGGTTAAGTATGACTTCGTACATCCGCTTGGGTGAGGAGTCATATAATTTTTTCATATAATTGAGTGAAATAGCCTCCCAGGACCTTTTTATACCTTCAATGAGTTCTGCTTCAGTTGAATATTGCCTGCCGGACTCGTACACCTTCCGTGCTAGCCATCCCCAAACATTTTCTATAATGTTTAGGTCGGGCGAGTATGGCGGCCAAGTTAGCAATTCTACGTTTTGACCCTCAATCCAGGACTTTACAATCCTGGCTGTGTGGATAGGTGCGTTATCCTGATGGAACTTTCATTTCAAGGGTCCAAAAATATCCTTGATTGCTGGGAAAGCCGTATTCAGTACACCTTTGTACGCAATGGCATTCATACGGCTGGTTAGAAATTGCAGTTCTATGGCGCCAAAGTAAGTAATAGCTCCCCACACCATGACACCACCGGCACGGCTGTGCAATCGATCTAAAGTATGCTCTTCCTTTCTGAGATCATAAAAGTAGTAGGCATAGCCATCAGGACCCTCCAAATTTTCATCCGAAAAGACTACACGCTCCCACTCCTTGGTCCAGGTCATATTCGATCGACAGAAATCGAGCCGTTGCATCTTTCGAAGTTGATTTAGAGGTGGTTTTTCTTTTAATTTTAGACGCTTTATATGTTTAGCATTCGATATAACTCTTTGCACAGTCCGAACGCATGCTTTAACACCATTTTTTTCTTTTATTTTGGCGGCTGAGTCGTGAGAATTAGATGCGTGCCTTAATATGATTCGCTTGTCAGCTGCTGTTATTACTGATGAGGGCCGACCTTTCATGTTTTTCCCATAGGTATCCTCATTGTTTAAGTATGAGGTAATAACTTTACGACTGCGTTTAGTATTTTTCAATATTTGAAGAATCGAGTGGCCGCACTCCCAGTTTGCCTTTATTTTGCCTTTTTCAGACTCATCCAACGGTTTTCCTTTTCCCATTATTACTTTATTTTATTGATAATTGGTCCCAATAAATAAATAATAAATTTAAACACCCAAACAAGACAGCTTACACGCAAAAATTGACACGAAAGCGAAAATGTGCTAATCGGCTGTCACAAAAAAAATGCATGCATTTTTGGCGCACTTCAAAGAAAAAAGCAAAGCAAAATAACGGTACACTTCCAGAGCTCAAAGTTATTCTTAGAATGAGTGAAAATAATGAAGAATAAAAGAAAAAAAAGAATGAGCATGAAACATATTCAGAGTAGTGAGTTATTTGCCTTTAAAATGATAGGTTAGAAAGTGTGCTAATCGGTTGTCGGGCAGTGTACTATATAGGTGTCCGAATTCGACCAAATTTGGCAGAATTGTGGAAAAGCATTAAAAACTAGTTAATACGGAGTTTGAAGACGATTGCATAAAAAGCAAAAAAGCTTTTCTCACTAGAACTAGTTTTTTGACCGATCATTCCTATGACAGTTATATGTTATAGTCATCCGATCCGGCCGGTTCCGACAAATAAGCAGCGTATTTGGACCAGAATACTTCGTGCAAACTTTGGTGGCGATAGCTTTAAAACTAACGGAGGAGATAGCATAGAAACAGACGGGCAGACGGACATGGCTTTATCGACTCAGCTCGTCATGCTGATCAAGAATATATCTACTTTATGTGGTCGGAAATGTTTCCTTCTATGCGTTACAAACATCTAGACAATTTCAATATTTTATTATTATCAATAGTCGACAAACAATGGCTGTCAACAAATTTGTAAGCACGTTATAAAAGGGCTTATGTACTAAGGAGGCATAAAAAATAGAAAGCCTAACAAAAATTACAAAATAAACTAACAAGGACTCCGACTCGGTGGGGGATTTTTATTTGCCGGTCCGGCCAGCTATGCCCCGATTCACAGCCTGTTGTGGTCAGATTCGATATTACAGCTATCAAAACCATTTAACAAATATAAAGGCCTGTTCAGTTTTTCACATACATTAAATTTTCTCCATTTCGACTTAGCTACCTGTTCTGGTTTTCATGATTTGATAGAATTACTCGATTTGAAATCACATTGCTTGGAGCATGTGAAATCAAAGATAAATTCGTAATTTTTTATAAAATGATATTAAAATAAAGCGAGATATTAAACAGCTATTAAGCTTTTAAAGCATTGTTGATCTTTGGGGGGTATGTATTTTGATTGTTTCACCCAACTGATTAAGTTCATCAAGTTGTTAAATGCAAAACAATTTGGAACTGAAACATTCAAATTGCAAGTCGAATACCAGAACAGCGAACGCAAAATCGTTCAATTTTAATTTCATTAGCAGTTTAATAAATTATGTAAAGCCCGGAGCAGGCCTGAAGAGATGTGAAGAGGTAAGAAAAAAGAATAAGAATATGCAGGCTTACAAATATAGAGAGAGATAAAGGCATAAAACTATAATTAAAGATAAAATGGAAGAGTGACCAAAAATAAAAAATTACAAATTAAAAATATGTTAAAATAAAACTAAAAGGATAACCGAAAAATCTCTGACCCGGTGGGGGAAGATTTATTAGCCAGTCCGGCAAGCTATGCTCCTATTCACAGCTGGGAGTGGTCAGAGATTTTCACGGAGATAAGTGTAAAGGGACGTTTTTAAGGAGAAGAGAGAGAGATCTGTTGAGAGGAGGTGATAAAGATCGTTGTAGTCGTGAAATAAAACTGAAATCGATTATGCTGGGCATAATCAGTTGTGCATCTAGACAAGATTAAAGGAAAGAAGTTTCTGGTTGGCCGAGAAGGAACAGAGAAGTTAAGGCAACGAAAGAGTTCCGAAGAATCTACATCACCGACAATTAACTTATGAAGAAAAGAAACACCTAAGACTGTTCTACGGGGAGCTAGCAAAGGAAGGTCAATTAGCAAGAGTCTTCTGGAGTATGATGGCAAACGGAGGTTAGTTTCCAAGCTTAGGCCACGAAGGGCAAAAAGCAAAAATTGTTTCTGAACTGATTCAATACGATCAACATGTTTTTTATACTGCGGACACCATACGGATGAACAGTATTCGAGCACGGGACGTACTAAAGCAGTGTAAAGGAGTTTAGTGGTGTAGGGATCATTAAATTCCTTCGACCAACATTTAATGAATCCAAGTACACCATTCGCTTTGTTAGCAATAGTGGAGATGTGGTGATTAAAACTCAATTTGGGGTCAAAAAGAATTCCAAGATCAACGATAGACGAAATACGTTGCAACGGTTCATTACCAATTGCATAGGAAACCAGAAATGGTTTGCATCGATGGAAAGTCATAAACATGCACTTGGAGCAGTTAAGGTGCAAATGATTTACCAAGCACCAAGACTGCAAGGAGTTAAGATCATCTTGCAATCCAATAGAATGAATCGGGATGTTAAAAGATAAAATAAGTTTAACGTCATCAGCATACATGAGTATCCGAGAAAATGATAATATTGTAGGGAGATCATTAATAAAAAGAGTGAAGAACAGAGGACCGAGGTGGCTACCTTGAGGTACAGTCACAGATTTTGAAGTATTAGAACGAAGCAGAACTTTTTGAGTTCTATCTTTTAGATAGGACGAGGCCCAAAGCAGAAAAGAGGAGGGAAATCCTAATCGATCGAGCTTAAAGAGGAGAAGATCATGATTGACAGAGCCAAAGGCTTTGCTAAAGTCAATGTAAATGACATCAGTTTGCTTTTTCATCAGGAATCCATTATTAACTATAGAAGTAAATTCAAGCAAGTTGGTCGTAGTTGACCGACGCTTTATGAATCCATGCTGGAAAGGGGACATAATAGATTTACAATAATGCTGCAATGTGGAGGTTATAATCTCTTCAAACAATTTCGGAATGGCGGATAGCTAAGCAATTCCTCTGTAATTGGAAATATCCGACTTCCCACCCTTTATATGGAGAGGAATAATGTAAGATTCTTTCCAAAAAGATGGGAAGACAGACGACTTGACTGATAGATTGAAAAGCTTTAGCAAAGGTTTGCATAAGGAACTAGAACACTCTTTGAGCACACAGCTAGGAATGTTGTCAGGCCCAGGAGAAAATGAGGATTTTAGTGATTTTAAAAGTGAGAGAAGAGAAGTTTCGGAAATTTCAGGATCACATATAGAGTTGGAAGAAGTAATGTTATAAGGATAATATACCCTCTGCAAGGGTATAAAAATATTATATAACTGGTTCATTTAAGGCTTATTAGACGGAATTTGGAACTGGATCGATTGGAATAGGAAAAAATGAACTACTCTATCGATTAACCAGCTCTTTCAAGAAATGAAACCCATCAACTTGATTTCGAAATTTTGAGTCTTATGATACCGTTGTGGAGTAGCTCTTTTATTTGTTTTTCCATTTCGGTCTGAGTGACTCTGGGTAGAAGTACCATGATTGCTTTGTAACTGCAGCCTTTAATAAATGCATCAGCACGCTGAAATAAACAAGCATGCTTGTTCGATCAAACAAAGATGAACTTACGGCTGAGTTTAAAAGTTTAATTCAGCGCCTAGTGTGCGCACTTGCATGCATGCAGTGTGCATGATGCAACTATATAAGGTGAGGCGTTTGGAATGTGAGGCTTACTTTGCTAAAGCTGCGAGAGAGATTGGGAGAGAGAGTGGGAGAGCGAGTGGGAGAGCGAGTGGGAGAGCGAGTGGCAGAGCAAGAGTGAGCGGTGCACATGGATGCACTTCATGTATGCGGGTGTGTCTGTGTGTGTGAACAACAAAAGCGATCGCTCAGTCAATTGTCAGAAGAAAAATACATTTTAGGAAACAATCCAATTCTAGTGTAAATATTAATTAAAACCATTTTAACATTAGTAATGTTAATAAAAAATAATAATTTGTATTTATCAGCTTCGTACTAACATTGGGATATTGGCATTTCCGCGGTGCAAAATTATGTACAAAAAGATAGACAAGAAAAATGTATACACTTTTTGTTGCATCATGATCATGGCCTTGGCTACAACAACACAAAGCGTACACAGCTAAGTATGTATTCATTTTTTGCTACAGCGCAAAAAACAACCCCCAAATACATAAACAAAACAATCAAAAAATCGACATCCGCGGACAACCTTACGCTTCAAGATTTTGCACAGCACTGAACGTGGAGGTACTTTGCAGAGAACTCACACTGGCTTCGCCTCACCTTATATAGTTGCATCATGGCAGTGTGTTTGTTTTTCAAGAGCTTAAAGCTCAGCCTAAAGCTCTGCCGTCAGTTCATCTTTCAGCTTCATGTGTGCGCGCGGACTAAGAGCAGATGGAACTGACGAAGAATGGTTTTTTTTTCTTAATTGGATTTTTAGATCAGGCTGTATGTAACTTTTATTTGAACCGCTTACGATTAGTATCTTAATCATCCCCCTATCGCCCGCTCGACATTGAATGTACTGTAAGAAGGAAAAGTTTAGTCTAATAAATTTATTATGGTACTATCGATATCTTCTGCGGTTTGTTCTGTTCTTGTTCTACATTGGAAATGTAGTCCGTCAAGGATTGGCCATCTATTTTTGAATGGTCCTCTAGGGTTTGATAGTAGTCGAATTCTTCTTGAGTCATTACGTGAAAATTTTTTTGTCTCTTTTCTGTCTGATCCGCTCTTGAATTAGGCTGAGGTCTTTTCATTATTTGGCCTGTTCATGTAGTTAATTCGTCTGGTTTGCATGCTCTGATCGACTTCCATTGGCTCACGCATAGGTGTCGGTTTCGGAGCGGAAATGACGGATAGTATTGTTGCTGTGGAAATGGGTTGTATGGTTCTCTCGGCTGCTGAGGCAGCAAAGCAAGTTGTGGGTAAAACGGTTGTCTGTTTGAGTACGGAACGGGTTGTTGACTCGTTCTTCTTTGTGGCATTGGTAATGCTGTTGGCCATTTGCTTTTCTGGCATTGATTTGATTATTAGCATAATTAGTGCTGAATTTCTGATTCTCGAGTCTTTCGCAAAGTTGTAGTGCTGAGGGCAGGTCTGCTGCTTCGGTCTGCTTTGTTCCCAGGAGCCTCGGCAGGTCTCCGTTAAGACCCCTAATGAATGTGCCAAGTGCCTCTCTATAAGATTTGGCAAATAGGTCAATTAATTCTCTACCCATCTCCATACAGATGATTTTGATAAAAATAAGTTATAGAAGGGAGGATACTGTTTGGTAGAATTCGGAAAGTGTCTGATTTCCTTGGATCAAGGATGTAATTTTTTACTCTAACGTGTTTACGTCGCGTTTGTGTCCGTAGTGAGTGGTGAGACATTTTGAAATGGCGGTCAAGTTTAGAGGTGTGTTATAAGATTCTAATAATTGGTCTGCACCACCTGTAATTATACTCTGTACCGTAGGTACATAGAGTATTATAAGTTTGTGCAAAAGTATGTAACATCCAGAAGGAAGCATCTCCGACCCCATAAAGTATATATATTCTTGATCAGCATCAACAGCCGAGTCGATATAGCCATGTCCGTCTGTCCGTCTGTCTGTCCGTATGAACGCACAGATCTCAGAGATGGTAAGAGATAGAGGCTTGACATGTATGGGACATATGCTTCTTATGTCTGCAGGCAGATCAAGTTTATTTTCAATTTTGGCCACGCCCCCTGCCGCCCCCGCAATTTAGAAAAAACGTCATATCTCCCACGGTTTTGAAGATAGATGGCTTGTTCCTTCTGGACATATTTAGTTATTAGGATAACTTATCGATCCGCCAAAGGAATGAAGAAGATCGGATGAACGGTTTTCGTGTTATGATCAAAAGACAAATTTTCTTGGTACAGAGTATGTTATAGTCGGGCTTGACCGACTTTTTTTCTTGTTTTATTCCTATTCACGTTGAATATCCCATAAAATCTAGGTAAGCCCTGCATAGGTGTGTAGATCTGCAGGATGCGCTCCACACTATTCTTCGTGGTTGCACTCTAAACTCGCGAAGACATTTAATTACGTCCGAAATTTTATCGAATTCGATCACATTGGCTGGGCTTAATTCGACTGTTTGGTCTACTAGTGGTTGGAAATGAGGATTTATACTGTTGCATATCATTCTCAGTACCATAGGTTGTATTTTTTGAAGAGAATAGTAAGACAACGTTTAATTGGCATATTGTTGTCCATTGCCACTATTATTAAGAGAGCTGGAGCTGGTTCGGATAAGATTAGCAGGGTTTGACATTTTAGCAAATACTGTAAAGAAAACTTTGAGTTTGGATTTGGTGGAACATATTTAGACTCTTTGAGAGTAGATATTTTTATATTTATTATCTTCGGCATAAAATAAATTTGGAATTTTTCTTTAACTTGAGTCGAAGCAACTGCCAAAAAAACTAAACGAAAAATACAAATAAAACCAAACAAGTGAATGGAAAATACTAAATAATTAATTTTAAAAGTTGATTTACAAGACTTTTAAAGTTAATTATTTAGTATTTTCCTTTCACTTGATTGGTTTTGTTTGTATTTTTCTTTTAGCTTTTTTAGCAGTTTCTTTGACTTGATGAGTTTACTTTTCGTGATTTTTTCTTGTGTTTTCTTCTGTTAAACATGTATACCTTCTATCCATATGCTTAATCAGATTGATCATTACTTAAGTTATTTCGATTATCAGCTTTTAAAAACGGCTTAGTGTAGGTTAATTTGGAGGTAGGTTCCAGGAGCTGTTCATCTATACCAGCTCTCAAATCAGAAAGAACAAACTTAAGTATTGAAAATGATCGTTCAACTGATACCTGAGTTGCTGGTACTTCTAGTATAGTAAACGCAATATTTTATTAAGTTTTCCTTTCCAAAATTTTGAAGCATTTGTCGATGGATGTAACCTTGGACAATTTTCAAAGGAATCATAACATCATTCACAGATTTTATATTTGATATTTGTTATTGCTTTCATAAACTTTTCGTCTTCTCAATCAGACGTTATTGTCGAATTTTGAAAACTCTCATTAAGTATATTAAATTGGTGAACCGAACCTCATTTTTCGAAAAAGTGGTCTGGTTCGGGTTCAGGTTCGAGGAGTCAAAAGTGTAAGGCGCCTGGATCAAGGTTTGGTTCGCGAACCCCAACAAAGCCGAACCGAACCGGTTCTCAGGGGTTCGGTTCCGAACCGGTTTGAAGCCTTGGCTTGGATAGTGGTTTTGTATGCGTTTGAGTAATTTTGTGTTTTTCCGGAATCCGTAGGTTTGCAGCTCTATGAGGTGCTTCACGATTGAGGTTTCCGAACTTTTACGTTTAACGGAATTGCAGTTTCTTAAGGTGCGTGTTTACACGGACGAAGGACTCCCACCATGGCCCACGTTGAGCATCAGTTAATCCTTTGCAGGATGAAACAATACAAAAATTGAATTTTATAGACCGAAGTAAATTTGATAACAATTTTGGATTCAAAATGAAAGCTCCACATGTCAACCGGCGAAGGCAGCGCAGACGCAGTACGGTCGTGTTGAAGCACGGCCATTTCCACTGGAAGGGCCGCAGACATGGTGTCAGCACTTTCGGTAGAAGTTTTGGCAATGTTGTTCATGCGGATGCGCATGCGGGGTGTTGACATTGCATTTGCTTGTAATTTTTGTATTAATTGTTGTATATATATTGTGGGCGTTGACTTATATACAGACCAGATCCGGTTTTTACACTAAGTTTGATTTGGCTACCCGTTCTGGTTTTTATACCCAGTTCCCATTGAAAATGGGAAAAGGGGGATCATGAAGTTGTGCGAATATATGTAACAGGGAGAAGGAAAATTTTCCGACCCCATAAAGTATATATATTCTTGATCAGCATGAACAGCCGAGTCGATATAGCCATGTCCGTCTGTCCGTCCGTCCGTCTGTCCGTCTGTCCGTCTGTCTGTCTGTATGAACGCGTCGATCTCAGAGACTATAAGAGATAGAGCCACAAATTTTTGCACGAAGGTAGATTTATGCTGTACGCAGATCAAGTTTGTTTCAGATTTGAAAACCCCTTCCCCCTTTTATCCCCAAAAAGCCTAGACCTCCTCTAGAAATCCTAGACCTAAATAGCCGTCAGATCCACAGTTTTCAAGTTAGAGCCTCGTGGTTTAGTATACATCAAGCTAGGCCCAATATCTAGTACAATCAGATCGAACAAAAAACATCGGAGTTATAAGCGAAACAGTTGAGCTGATAAAAAGGCATCAAACCATAGTTAAATATTAAATGAATGATTTACCCAAAAAAAATGCTAAATTTCGAATTAAAAATATAATAAATTCAAAATTAATGAAAAACCGAAAAATCTCTGACTCGCTGTGGGAAGATTTATTAGCTAGTCCGGCAAGCTATGCCCCAATTCACAGCTGGGAGTGGTCAGAGATTTTCATGGAAATAAGTTTAAAGGGACGGTTGTAAGGAGAAGAAAGAGTGATCTGTTAAGAGGAGAAGATAAAGATCGTTGTAGTCTTGACATAAAACCCGAAATCGATTATGCTGGACATAATCAGTAGTGCATCTAGACAAGATTAAAGGAAACAAGAAAGAAAGTCGGTCAAGCCCGACTATAGCATACTCTGTACCAACGAAATTCTACGCTCAGCATAAATTTTGATGCTGCAGTAGTAGCTGAAAGCAGCGCTGCTTCTGCGCTGCTGCAGCGAACAGTCTTTTGATCATAACTCGAAAACCGTTCATCCAATCTTCACCATTTCTTTGGCTAGTCGATAAGTTATCCATATTACTAAATATATCTAGAAGGAACAACCCACCTATCTTTAAAACTGTAGGAGATATGACGTTTTTTCTAAATTGCGGGGGCGGCAGGAGGCGTGGCCAAAATTGAAAATAAACTTGATCTGCCTGCAGACATAAGAAGCATATGTCCCATACATGTCAAGCCTCTATCTCTTACCATCTCTGAGATCTGTGCGTTCATACGGACAGACAGACGGACAGACGGACATGGCTATATCGACTCGGCTGTTGATGCTGATCAAGAATATATATACTTTATGGGGTCGGAGATGCTTCCTTCTGGATGTTACATACTTTTGCACAAACTTATAATACTCTATGTACCTACGGTACAGAGTATAAAAAGTTTCTGGTTGGCCGATAAGGAACAGAGAAGTTAAGGCAACGAAAGAGTTCAGAAGAATCTACATCACCGACAATTAACTTATGAAGAAAAGAAACGTACTAAAGAGACGTACTAAAGCACTATACAAGAGTTTAGTGGTGTAGGGATCATTAAATTTTTTTGACCAACATTTAATAAATTCAAGTTCGCTTTATTCATTCGCTTTATCAACAATAGAGGAGATATGGTGATTAAAACTCAATTTAAGGTCAAACAGAATTCAAGGATCAACGACGGGCGAAATACCAGACCAGACATTTTCATCAAAGATCATGCAACAAAATGGCAGTTCCGCTTATAGGCATGGCAATTTACCGTTAGCCTAAAGCCGTTTTGATAAAAGACAGTTACATATTTGAGTGCACTTAATATAAGCATTTTAACATATAACATAATAACATACAAGTAAAAAATTATTGAAACATTAAAGGCAGCATAAAGGAGATAAAAAAACTATAACTACGAGAATAATATTTAGAACGATTCTTCCATTATTTGTCCCTATATTTTATAGCTTATGTATTCATCTCTTACCATTAGGCACCGTGTAACATTCCTGCTCAGTCAGCCTCGGTTTTCCCAGGTAAATAATTATAACTATCAGCTCCAGTAGTATCGGAGACCTGCCGAGATATGTTTTAGTTTTATTTATGTCCTATAGTTTCCTCATTTTGCACAACGTGCATAAAGAGTTTTGGTCATGGGGTCTATAATTAAACTGGAGCATTTCCACTATGGCCATAAATATATGCGAGACCCAGAATGTTCCAATAGCATCTTGGAAGTAGTTATATTCTGCCATATTGTATCATAACTTTGAGTTGGAGTTTCTCGTGGCGCTACTTCTCGCTTCCGTTTCAAATCTTAGCCGCATCGTCGATTCAACACTGAGTATTAGAATCCTCTGTGGTATTTTCCACTGACTGGGATTTTCAATTATCAGCTCCGTCATGAAGCCCAAGAGCTAAACTTATCCACTGAAGTAAATCGCATAGTTGGGTGTGTTCTGAGGGAGTTAAAAAGTCATTTTTATAAACAACCTTAGACTGCGATCAACGTGTTCATATTGAAAGCATTCCCATACTTGTGATGAGTATCACGTTATCGCCTTAGCTGTCGCCTGAACCATTTTGAATTTCGTGCTAGGATTGTCATTTCTTCGGCTTAGAAGCGTTTTCCATGTGCTTCCTAACGCTGCTCAAGTGTCTTCGAATTTCAGTTCCGCATGTCTGTCGAGCTCCATATTACCAGTAAGGTATTTAAAGGACTTTACTACCTCCAGCTGTGATCCATTTAGGGTCCATGATACGTTGCTTGTTGCTCGTTTATCACGAACCACAAGTACCTTAGACTTATCGATGTTAATCCTTAGGTTCCAAGTGTTACAACAGGCCTGTGTAGCATCTACCATGCTTCGAAATTCGTAGGACTTTCTGCTAACATGACCATAGCATACATTAGGACTTTAAACATGTGTCCACCCACTTCGACTGCTCCTGGAAGCTGTTCTACAAAGAGAGCAGAGGGCTGAGTAGGCATCCCTGTTTCACACCTTGATTCGTTGCAAATTCTTCTGATAATGCATGTTCATCCCATATCGTAGAAGTATCGACTAAGAAAAGTTGTCAGACGCGACAGTAGCACTGATGAAAAATTTTCATTGTTGCATTTTGAAATAAAATTCATCTGTAATTTGGTGCTTCTTTTGGGTCGCTTTTCTTCAAGATTGGAAAAAAGAAAGATTAAAGAAATAGTTCGGCACGTTGGCAAAGTCAAAGATTCTGTTAAAGGCATCTTTTAAATACTGCATAAATTGTGGGGTGGCGTTTAAAAGAAACTCGGCCGGTACGCGACTTGTCCCCAACGCTCTATTACTACTCTTGAGAGCACAGCAGATCTCCTGGGTAGAGAATTCGCAATGGAGCTCATCAACTAAATTGTTTGGAAACTGTAGTATCATTGTGAAGGCCATTAGCATATAGAAGGCTCTGGAAGTATTGCGCTAGTTCGGAAGCATCGACTTCAATGTTCCTTCTTCCCGAGTCTCCATTTAGCTTTGTCACAAGGTTTCAAATAGAATTTTTGTCCTTGACTTTTCCAATTTCCAACTCCATCGTTTTGAAGTAAAGCTTCTGTTTTTCTCTACATATCCTTTTATAGAGCGCGTTCGCATGCTGATAAGTAAATTTGTCCTCTGACGTATTCGATTTCGAAGCCTTTTTGAGTGCGATTTGTGAACCATTTCTAGCTTCTTCACACTAAGAATCAAACCACGGCTGCTTCCACTATTGCACTATAGCGCTTTGCATACATTTTCCAGCTGATGTGACACTTTGAACTAGATCTTCTAGGTAAAATTTTTCCTGTGTTGTTGACCGCTTTGTCAGCTCATAGTCTAATTTATTGGTATAGTCCTGCGCTCGTCCTCGAATCGACTACTATTTTTTCCCAAGTCCATGTCAACTGCCAGCTTAGCTCTTACAATTAGAGGCAAATGATCGGAATTCTTTTCTGCATTGATTTGGAAGTCCTGCATATAGTTGTGCCACTTTCCTTGGATCAGGCAGTAGTCGATTGTAAAATTTGCCTGCCCACGCAGAAATGTGCAGCTTCCTTCTTCAACGCTGTTGGTTATGCCTTTTATGATTGTAAAGTCCTCACACATCTCTACACTCAGACAAAAAAAAGGGATTTTTTGCTTGGATCAAGAATTTTCGAGATCAATAGTTCGATAAGAGTGAAAATCCAAGAGCGAAATTCTTGTTCCAAGAAAATTCTTGTTCAAGTATTAAAACAAGCAGAATAGATCTTGAATCAAGTGCTAAACATACTCGAATTCAAGATTGCTCATTCTTGAATCAAGGGCATATTCCAACCATACAACATTTTAATTTTTTCCATTTTGTTTAAATTTATTTCATGGAAAATCAATGGTCAAGCCATGTTGCAAGTTTTAGCCGGCTCGAGGAATACATAACACCACAAAGCAACATCAGTCTTTGCTGTCAACTGGCAGTCGCATAGCCGTCGCTCCATGCCAGGAATGCCACAGCTGGTTGGGAATTCCAAGGCAACATAAATGCAAAAATCGATTGCGCTCTCCGCTCGATAGCTTACCCACACACCCCTCTTCCATAAACAAACAAAACTGAGAGAGCGAGTTCAACGCTGTGCTCTCTCAAATGTTCTTGCTCTCCTCTCTATGTCTTTACCTCAGTCCCCTTGCGTAAATACACTATACTGTGAACGAATTTAGCTCGATTTCAAGTTCGAAATTCTTGAAAATTCAAGAAGGAATAAATGTTATTTAAGAGCGTTCGCTCTTAAGTTATTCGCTCTACTATTTTTTGGGAGTACCAGTTTATTTCCCTTTCCGTCAACTACAGGGTCTCTTGCTTTCCTTGGGACATTTACAAATTTCTCATTCGCTGTGGATTCTACGATCTCAGCCTGCTGATTTCCTCTTCGTGCATTTAGGTCTCCCAGTATCATAATATTGCTTAGGGAGGACTTGACCAAGATGTTGTAGAGTCTTTAATGGTCTGCTGACCAATTATTGCCATTCAGGTAACAGGGAATAATATGAAGCTTTTCATTTGAAAGTGAGAGCTCTATAACTGTGGTTGGTTTCACTTTTATTACTTTGCTAAACTGTTTAAAGTTCTTCTTCATTCCGTATAATATCCCGCCGCTTGCTCGCCCTTTTTCCGTCGCCAATTGCCATTGTATGTTATTGTCGCAGAAATATTGCTCATAAAGTTCCAGACTTTTTTCGACGAATGTTTGAAACAGGATAAATATGTCTTGCGCGCTTAGCCTGTTGAAAAATGGTTTTTGAAGTAACTTGCTGCTTAGTCCGGCTACATTATAGCACAAAATCTTTAAGTTAGTTTTAAAATTATTGTTTAGGTCCTTATCTACTTTGCTTATATTACTACTTAGTTTATGCATTTGTGGACTACCTATGTTAAATTTAGACTTTGATTTTCTTCTTTTATCTTGCCTTTTCTTATTTAGTTTTTTCAGTTTTTTCAATTGTCCAGATGTTTGTAACGCATAGAAGGAAGCATTTCCGACCAAATAGAATATATATATTCTTGATCAGCATGACGAGCTGAGTCGATAAAGCCATGTCCGTCTGTCCGTCTGTTTCTATGCTATCTCTTCCGTCAGTTTTAAAGCTATCGCCACCAAATACGCTGTACATTTGTCGGAACCGGCCGGTTCGGATGACCATAACATATAGTTGCCATAGGAACGATCGGTCGGAAAACTAGTTCTAGTGAGAAAAACTTTTTTGTTTTTAATGCAATCGTCTCCAAACTCCATATTTACTAGTTTTTAATGCTTTACCATAATTCTGCCATATTTAGTCAAAATCTAACATCTATATAGTATAGCTGTCATACAAAAGTAGAGTCAGAAAAGTAGTCTTATTGGAAAAAACTTGTATGTTTTCAGTGGATATGTGCTTCAAATTAGTTAGAAAACGTGCTGCAAGGGTATACAAACTTCGACCGAGCCGAAGTTAACTTTCCTTTATTTTTTTGGGTGATTTCTCTATTAGTTTGCCATAATCAACGGAATCTTCGGTGAGAGTTGGGTATGTTTTCGCCAATGACAGGAATCCGTTTTCCTTGCCGCAGACGAGCTCGTGTTTGACATTCCAGTAGTACCAATTGTTTTCAATCCTCATTGAGTCATTTTTGACTAGGACTTTTTCCTCTCTGTTGAGCGATTGCAGATGTCGTTTAAGTTGAAGCAGCAGGGTTTTATTTTGCTTTTTTTGCTCGGACAAGTCTTTTTCAATAAATATATATATATATATAAATATATTTGACCCTGCTAACTTCCTAGCATTCTTAAAAATTTCGTCCGCTTGCTCGAATGTGGCCATTTCGCTAATCAGTATTCTGCTCTGTTCCCGTTCCGAAAAAATTCTGGTTGCCACAATCTTTGGATGTGTTTGCAAGGCATCTTTGGGCTCTTTTGTTTTGACCAGGCCCCTGAAAATCACGTCTTCTTTTTTGACTGGCTAATGAGCTTATCTATTTCTATTTATTCTTTTTGTCTATCACTTTTAGCTTGCTCAAGTTCTCGCTAAAGCTGGCTGTTTTCGGCCTTTAGGTCCTCTACTTGGGAAGAAACCTACGTTAGCCGACCACTAAGCCCTAGAATATCGTCTTTAGTCGCTTAATGCTTAATGAGCTTATCATTTAGCGTTGAAGCCGTGGTTTCCTGCATCACTTGCATTAGCTGCTCTATCGAGACGCCAGCTAACTAGTTTAATTCACCCATTTTCTGCTTTCCCGGGCTCGTTTGCGTTCAAACTATGGTGGCGCTTCAAAAATTGCGTTGCGACTATAAGCTGTTTACTGCCACCACTGCTTTGTTTGGTTTTCTGCTTCACGTTGCTTTTGTCCCGGTGGAGAAACTTTCATCTGTTTTCTTAATTTTCCTCACTTTCGCCATATCGCCAGTCCCAAATGAGTAATGGCCGTCAGCAATTATGTGTAAAAATCCTCTCTCGTTGCACAACTAACTGAACTCAGCTGCACAGATATGGCTAGAGGAGCACCCCGGCCAGAGCAATGACACCAGTTTATTCGTTTTTGGATGTGTGTGTGAGTTTAACAGGTGAATAGTTGGAGCTCGAACAAAATCACGTCCGTCCCACTCTACTTCTCTTGTCTTCTTCCTTACGTATTCTATATTAGTCTATTTATTAATGTATTGTAAAAGTTGCAGCTGCCGAAATTTGCCGGATTAGAAGTGATATATGCGATTTAATATGCAGGTAAATAATATTTGGGAAGAAGAACAAAAAAAAGATGCTGGCCAAATTATTTTGTAGCGGATCTTATGATTAACTGAGAAAGGTAGCACATAATATAGGTAGTTACAATTGACCTCTTCTAATTTTGCTATGCAAGTGGAAAGACTTTTCTCTGACCCCATAAAGTATATATAATATATTCTTAATCAGCATCAATAGTCGAGTCGATAAAGCCTTGTCCGTCTGTCTGTATGAACCCCTAGATCTCAGAGACTACAAGAGCTAGAGCCACCAAATTTCAAATGTAGACTAGTATTGTCTGCACGCAGATTAAGTTTATTTCAAATTTTGGAAACGCCCCCTCCCGACACCGAAATAAAAAAAATTTAAATATCTGCTACATTTTTAAAGATGTTGCGCTCAGATTTTGCTTAGATTAGTGCATGTAGCCAATTTCTACAATCTCACAAATTTTCATAAAGATCATATAATAAATGGCAGAGTTAAAAAAATATTGCATGCTTATCTGAGCCGAATGAGGTTATTTAACACCAATTGCCCTGAGTAACGGGTATTACGAAGTCGGGCAGGGCCGACTTTATCTTACGCTCTGGTTTTCTTTTGTTGGTGGTGTATATTTACATAAATTTGCGTAAGATTTCCAAAGTAATTTAGTGATTTTACACATTTTTGACTATCATTTACCATAAAGTATTCAACGACATTACAAACACCAAATCAAATCTGACATCTGCCATCTGCAAGAGGAAGCAAAAATATTTTCAGAAGTTTGAGATATCGGAAGCTGACGAGCAAGCAGCATGAGTTATTTAAAGTTGACTGGCAATTCGAAACAACCTCCGTCATCAGTTCCATTGACCCCTTTAAGTAATGAAATGACTTCAACATTATCATTGTCCGCTCGCCAGGAAATATGCTTGAATTGTCTCCTTCCCCGTCCCTGAATCAAGCTGCTGGAAATGTTTTATATTTACCTTCTGACCGTAGATTCGGTCAGTCACCAATAGCGTCGCCTGAACCTGCTGGCAGTGATTCTATTCCGATTCCTACTCAACCTTCTCTTCTTTCTGTTGTGGCACCGCGCAAGCAAGTGTTTGTGTCTAGGTTGTCTCCGGATACTACTTGCGAGTTAATTGCCGAATATATTGAGACCAAATGCTTAGCAAGAATTTCCGTTTCAAAGTTTAGCTTTTCACAACATCGCGACGTCGCATCGTTTAATATTAGTGTTCCGCCTGAATCTTTTCCAATCATATCTGACCCATCATTTTGGTTGCCAAGTATGATTGGGCATGAGTTCAGGCCAAAAAATCCAGTGAGGTCAATGCCAATCAGCTTGCCCACAAATAGTTCATCCTCACATGTAGCTTCTAATAGGGTTTCAAAAAACTAGTTCCGTCCATCTGTCCCCTTATTGCCTATCAAAATGTTAGAGGTTTTTTATCTAAGCTCTCTATGTTATTTTTAAATAGTACATCTTTTGAATTTGACATAGTTGCATTTTCAGAGACTTGGTTAAATCCTTCCATTTCTGATTGTGAAATCTTGTCAAATGAATTTTTGATCTATCGACATGATCGACTGGCTCGCAGAGGTGGAGGTGCTCTGATTGCAGTTAAGTCCAGCCACTGATCCGAACTGATCATTGTCAATACACCTGTAGATGTTAAATTCGTTGCCGTTAAGGTATCGTTTCCATTATTTTCTTTATTTATTACTTGTTCTTACATTCCACCTTTATCCGATATTCAAGTTTATATGCACCATATAGCTTGTATAAAAAATGTTTTGACCCATTTACGAGATATTGACTCAATGGTTGTTGTAGGTGATTTTAATTTACCAAACATCACATGGTCAAATCTCAATGGATCATCTTATCTTGTACCATCAGTACAGTACAGTACATCAGTACTCTTTTTCAAATAAATCCTGTACAAAACAATTTAAACAAATTATTAGACCTTGTTTTTGTGACTGATAGTACCAATGCTGTAGTCTCTAGGTCTCCCCCTCTATCACTCCCCGAAGATTCGTACCATCCTACGCTTGAAATCTCGTTTTCTGTATGTGGACCTACCTCCCCATCTTCCAAAGTCCCCAATAAACCTCGTCGTTGTTTTCGCAAAGGAAACTTCACTCTTCTAAATCAACTTATTTGCGCAACAGACTGGTCTCCTTTGTACAATGCGGTTGATTTCGATTTTGCTATTGCCTTTTTCTATGAGTCTATTAATTCCCTTTTAGAAATCTGCATCCCTAATAGACTTCCTACCTCAGCGTCACTGAATCCCCCTTGGTACTGTCCTAGACTTTCTAATTTGAAAAATATAAAGACAAGATGCTTCAAAAAGTATAAGAGAACTGGTTCTGCAATTGACTATTCCAAATACTCAATAGCAAAATCTAATTTTACACTTTTCAACTCTGAGTGCTATAAAAAATCCAATTCGCACAAGATCCTAACCAATTGTATAGTTTTGTAAACTCTAAACGTAGATCTTTACCTTCCTCTTTTTTTCTAGGTAACCAAAAGGCTACCAATGATTCCGCTGCCGTTGATTTATTCGCTGATTTCTTCCAATCAACTTATTCCTCTGTCCAATGTGCTAATACTTCTTATCCTTATAACATTTCTTCTTCCAACTCAATCTGTGCTCCCATTATATCCGAAACCTCTCTACTTTCATTTTTAAAATCACCTAAATCTTCCTACTCTTTTGGGACAGACATCCTAGTTTTGTGCTCAAGGAGTGTTGCAGCTCTTTATGCAAACCTTTGCTAAACTCTTTAATCTAGCTCATGATTCCCAACTCTTTGGAAAGAATCTTATGTTATTCCTCTCCATAAAAAGGGTGGAAAGTCCGATATATCCAATTACAGAGGCATTGCTAGGCTATCCGCTATTCCTAAATTATTTGAAGAGATTGTAACCGCAACATTTCAGCATTATTGTAAGTCGATTTTAAAGCGTCGGTCAACTACGACCAATTTGCTTGAATTTAGCTCTTTGGTTAATGATGGATTCCTTATGAAAAAGCAAACTGATGTCATCTATACTGACTTCAGTAAAGCCTTTGACTCTGTCAGTCATGATCTCATCCTCTTTAAGCTTGATCGACTAGGATTTCCCTCCCCTTTTCAGCTGTGGGTCTCGTCATATCTAAAAGCAGTGTTTGAAAATGCTATGCTATTTCGTAGTTTTTTATTTTTGCTCCTGCTTCTGCTCTGAATGTGATAGGAGCAGAGCAGTAGCATAAGCACAAAATTTCATCTGAAGCACTATTGCTTTACTCCGTGCTGACAATTTTTTCAACGCTATAGAAATAGCATAAAAAAAACTACCATCAAAATACTATCTGGATCGGAGCAAAGCAGGCATATATTTTCAACGTGTCATATAGCTATAGCTTTTGCTCCTTGAGCTGCTCCCAAATCTGCTACTCATAGCTGCTGTAGCTGCTCCAAGTAGTTCTACCAAACAGCTTGCTTAAAATTCTTAAATTGACCTGCGATGGTACTTAAGAATTCACGGTCTCAATTTTGTTTGATTTGATAATAAGGGTAGCAAAAGTACAAGTATGAGGAGATGGCGTGGTTATTAGGAGCTAACAAGAATTTGCGATTCCTGTTTTGTGCCTTTTTATCGCTGATTGTAGGAATCAATTTGAGACAATTTGGGAGCAGACTGAGCGGCTCTAAAATCAATAGTTACTTCTATAGCAAGAATAGAAAATCTATGCCTGCTTTGCACCGATTGCTCCGATATTTTTGCTCTTGCTAAAACTCCAGATAGTATTTTGATAGTAGTTTTTTTTATGCTATTTCTATAGCTCTGAAAAAATTGACAGCACGGAGCAAAGCTATAGTGCTTCAGATGAAATTTTGTGCTTATGCTACTGCTCTGCTCTTTTCATATTCGGAGCAGAAGCAGGAGCAGAGCATTTTTTTCGTTGCTATTGCTGCTGTGTAGGAAGCAATTCGAACACTGTCTAAAATATAGAACTCAAAAAGTTCTGCTACGTTCCAATATTTCAAAACCTGCTTCTGTAACCTCTGGTGTACCTTAAGGTAGCCACCTAGGTCGTTTGTTTTTTACTCTCTTCATAAATGATCTCCCCACAATATTATCCTATTCTCGGATACTTATGTATGCCGATAACGTAAAACTTATTTTATCTTTTAACGACCCGATGCATTATACCAGATTGCAAAATGACCTTAACTCCTTGCGGTCTTGGTGCTTGGTTAATCATTTACACCTTAATTGCTCCAAGTGTATGTTTATGACTTTCCACCGTTGCAAATCTTTGCTGGTTTCCTATATGATTGGAAATGAACCGTTGCAACCTATATCGTCTGTCGTTGATCTTGAAATTCTTTTTGACCCCGAATTGACTTTCAATCCTCATATCACTTCTATAGTTAATAAGGCGAATGGTGTACTTGGATTCATTAAACGTTGGTCGAAGTAATTTAATGATCCCTACACCACAAAACTACTTTACACAGCTCTAGTCCGTCCCATTCTTGAATACTGTTCGTCCGTACGATGATTTGAGCTTTTCGAAGACCTTTGGTTTCAGCCAGAAGAATTGGTCCGAGTCTGTATAGTATACGATTTGAGCTGCTTTGATTGCCGCGTACTTGTTGAACAGTGGTGGATTTCTGACTATGTCTTCAATATGAATAAGTTACTTCGGCTCCAAGGATGAGATTGCTTGGTGGTACTTTGTAGAGTGCATAATTATATAATACTATACACAATAAATCACTGATGGTTTAATGTCTACTCTAATTTTGGTGCCCCGTATGCGTTTCAAGGTGAGGTTGAGCTTGCGTGCTTTTATACTTATCGTTAATTTGAGAAATGTTGGCAGATGGCGGTGTGTTGATCTGAGTCGATCGATTGACGTCGATGCCAGAAGCAGATCCGCCCCGCATCTGTCATGGTGATTGCGTTCTTTTAGGGCCTTTTATTTGTTTGATTTTGGAGTGTTTGTATTTGTTGCCACCAATGTAAGTGTTGTTGCTGCCGCCAGTTGTAAAAATTTGTTGAAGTGCGTTGCGTTATTCAATTGTATTGTAATTTTTAATGTCCGGAGGTCACCAAATTGTTGGTTTGGTCACAAGATTTAGCAATGATATAATGAAGGTTCCGAATGATCACTTGTTTTAAAACAATATAGAATTATGTATTTGGGTTTTAGCGACCTGGTTTAATTTTAGTCAAAGTGGCCGTGGCGGGCTTAAGGTCAGTGATTGATTATAATTCAATAAGCAACTGAAATCAACAAAGAATTTTGTACATACGGAAAGCAAGATTACTCATCCGATTGCAATGCCTATTCAAACGTCCAAGCCGGAGAATAAAGACTTAAGGACTGCATGAATGCAAAGTTCTTTAAAACTATTAAGCATCATTTGTTTAGTACAGCCGATGGACCAGGGCCAAGATTTCGTGTACGCATTTTAAGAGAACTACCTTGGTATTTATACCACTACTTATTATTAGGGACGGGTTTTTATAACATATCTAAGAGATCGGGCGGGGGAAGATTAAAACATTTTGGACTGAGAATCCTTTGCTGTCCATATGTACAAAAAGCTTTGTTGATTTCTGTTAGTTATTGGATTATAACCTAACCTTGAGCCGGCCAATAACCAATTGCCAAAGATTTTTAGATATTATAGATGACGCATGTGAAACGTTTGTTCCTGGTATCTGACATTGGCAACCAATTTTTGCTTCTGTCTTTACGAGGAGAGATCTATTGGAATTTAGCTACACAAATTATGTAATTGGGGTTACCAGAGTGGTTGGGCTGGCTGCCTTTCATTTTTAATTTGGTGGTTCGAGTCAAGTGCCCAGACTTTGAATTTTTGAATATGAAAGTATCCGCTTTTTGGAACAGCTATTAAATTGTCATCCTGCAAACATTATTTTGACCTTTGAGCGGTTCTAGTCCTGACCAACAACTGCAAGAGTGCCCTTATCGGCTCAATTGTTTCGCTTATAACTCCGGTGATTTTTGTCCGATGTGATCTTACTTTTCAGAATAGATAGATATTGGGCGTAGCAAGATGTATACTAAACCAAGAGGCTCTATCTTAAAAATTGTGGATCTGACGGTTTTTTAGGACGGGGGGACATTTTTAAAATCTGAAACAAACTTGATCTGCGTACGGCATACATCTACCTTCATGCAAAAATTTGTTTCTCCATCTCTAACAGTCTCTGAGATCGACGCGTACATGCAGACAGACAAACGGACAGACGGAAATGGCTAAATCGACTCGGCTGTTCATGCTGATCAAGAATATATATTTACGTTGTTGGGTCGCAAATGTTTCCTTCTCCCTGTTACATACATTCGCACAACTTCATGATCCCCCTTTTCCCACTATCATGGGAACAGGGTATAAAAATTTAGGATATATTCATCTTCTTTCTTAGGTGCGGCCAAAATATGAAATAAACTTGATCGGCGTGCAGACAATACTGGTCTACATTTAAAATTAGGTGGCACTAGATCTTCTAGTCAAGTACAAGGCTATATCGGCTCGATGCTGACCATGCTTTATGGGGTCAGAGATGCGTTCTTCTGCCTATTACATACATTTGCACGACTTTAGTGTACCCTTTTTACATTGGATCGGGTTGGTGACCTTGGTGATGTAATATTATTGTTTTAGCCGGCTCGAGGTCAGGTGTGTTTTTTGTGCTCGTTCTGTCAAAATATCAAACAAACACATTCTCCTCTTTCTTCCTTTAACTCCGATATATTTCGAACCCCGTCGGGATTCGTCTTCAGGGCTGTAACATACATATAACAAAAAACATTCAATTTTCTTAGTAAAGCCTCAAAAAAAAAACATTAAACACATTAAATAAACATACACTGCACAGCGTCCGTTTCATCAGCTGTGGAGTTATAAACTGATTTGTTTTCTGTTATGGTTCAATAAATGTCTGTATATGTGTGCGCAATTCTCAGTGTCTGTCTTAAAGTTTAGTCTTATATGTGTGGGTGTGTTGATTATATGTAGCATCTCCAGTGTGAAGCGTTTGTTGTAGTCCTTCTCTTGCTGTAAAATGCTAACAGCTGTGAAGTCCGGAGAGTGTGCGCTCTCCGCACAGTGGGCCGCGAGCGCTGTTTTTTGGATTGTGGTTTCTCCTCGTCGTTTTATGTCGGATTTATGTCCAGAGATTCTAGTTTTTAATTTCGTCTTTGTTGTACCAACATATACTTTTTTGCATATGTTGTTTCCGTCACCAGCGCATGGAATTTGGTAAATTATATTATTCTTGTCAATTTTATCTATTTTGCTTTTGGCTTTGCTGAAAAACATCTCAGTGGTGTATATTGGTTTGTGTGCAATTTTTACTATATTTTTGTTGTAGCAATCGGATCTTGTCAGTCGTTCAGAGAACTTAGGAATGTATATCACAGATTTAAATATTTTGGCAAGGGTACCTTCTTCAGGTTTATTTTCATCGTTGTATGTATTTAGCAGTCCGGATATTACATTCGTGGGAAAGTCGTTAGATTTGAGGATGTTAAATATTTTATTTCTATTGGTTTTGTGGAAAATGGGGTCACTAGTGTTCAATACTTTTGTAATGAAGTTTTTAGCTGTGTTAATTTTCATGCTTTTTGGATGATTTGAGTGATAATTTATCATTCTTCCGGATGCCATGGATTTTTGGTACCAGTCCAGTTTTAACGTATTGTCGACTCTGTGTATGATGGTGTCCAGGAACGGTAGTTTCATATCCTTTTCCACCTCATAGGTGAATTTTATATCCTTGTGATATTTGTTCAATTTCTTCAAAACTTGAAAAAACTTTGAAGAAATTCAAAACTTGAAAAAACTTTGAAGAAATTGAACAGCTGATGAAACGGACGCTGTGCACTGTATGTTTATTTAATGTGTTTAATGTTTTTTTTTTTTTTTTTTTTGAGGCTTAACTAAGAAAATTGAATGTTTTTTGTTATATGTATGTTACAGCCCTGAAGACGAATCCCGACGGGGTTCGAAATATATCGGAGTTAAAGGAAGAAAGAGGAGAATGTGTTTGTTTGATATTTTGACAGAACGAGCACAAAAAACACACCTGACCTCGAGCCGGCTAAAACAATAATAGTACCCTTTTTACTCTTAACGGGTATAAAATCTAGAAACCATATTCCGCATTTCAATAGTTCTTTACAATAATCGAACTAGATCCATCAATTTCCTGTCATTGATATATGCTAGTGAACAAGGTCAATGCTATTAAAAGTTGTTCTTGTTAACTTCAGCTCTTTTAATTTAATAAGCTAAGCTTAGTTTCTCTGTGAATTCTTAAGGAAAGTCTGTTTAGAATATGTAAATAACATACCACCGTTTATGGAAAATGTATTCTTATCGTGGCTCCGTTTTTTCAATGTGCATAAATTACTGGAGTTTACGTTGGGAAGATTAATTGAGCATGGTGAATTAGATGGGTGAAACGTCCGACCTATGCTATTTATCGTAATTGGACTATTCATTCTGCAGAAGCTTCCATCCTTTCCAGAAATATCCTAAAATTAAAAGTAATATATATGTTTTAGTTTATATAGTATATCTAGTAACTTTTTATATAAATCACCTTACACATAACTTACATCTAAAGAATTTTTAACATTTTGTGCTTTTGTAAAGCTAAAGAAAAAGTAATACATAGTTACAAATATAGCGGGATCTATCTTTGGTTCACCGCAGTATATAAATGCATCATTATACTTTTAAGCGGATAAAAGAAAACAAGCCCGACTACATAAGGTATGAATATTCTTGCTCTGGCCGGAATGATATTTCCATTTTTAAAGAAATATTGTCCAAATTATCGTAAACGTACAAACGATCGATACAAACGATCGTACACAAATATCGATGTTGTGTATATTCTCACCCTCTTCAAAATCATTGTGCGGCAAATTCAAGCATATTCTGACAAGATATTGGCACTAAAGTTGTCCCAAAAAGCCTCGACGGACTTATTACGCACTGGGGCGCCAATAGCCTTGCGTGTTGCAAGGTTGCAAAAATCAAAAATTTCATGAGCGCCTACGAAATGTTGAAGAAACTCATCTTATAGGAATTTGTTCAACGATTTCCAAAATATGCTACCCTTAAAAAATTCAGATTTATATTTTATTTTATTTATAATCTTTCAAAATGTACCGATTTTCAGGGTTAAGGCCTGTATCCAGCACTGCGGAAACTACTTCCTGTCAAACTTAATTTAAAAACAACTAAGGGCGCTGCAGTCTAGTGCCCCGACTACAAAATACCCTGTTCATTTGATTTCATTTATTGAAATTGAATTTTGCTTCATTTTTCAATTTTGCAAAAATTGCCTTTTAATTTTTGAATGTAGCCGGTTTTTGTAACTGCTATTAAAGGCTCATCCTGGAAGTAGGCTACATTATTAAGTAATTTCAGCGGCTTTAGACCTAACTAACGTCAAGCTCAATTGTTTCGCTTATAACTCAGGTGTTTTTTGTCCTATCTGATTGTACTTTTATAGATAGATATTGGGCCTAGCATAATGTATACTAAGCCACAAAACTTGAAAACTAACGCTAATTCGAAAATTGTGGATCTGACTGTGTTTTAGCTCTAGGATGTGACGGTATTTTGTGGATAAGAGGGGGACGGGGGGGGGAATTTTCCAAATCTGAAACAAACTTGATCTGCGTACGGCATTCATCTACCTTCATGCTAAAATTTGAGGCTCTATCTTTTATAGTCTCGGAGATCGTTACATACTTTCGCACAACTTCATGATCCCCTTTTTCCCATTTTCAATGGGAACAGGGTATAACAAGAAAGACAGTCGGTCAAGCACGACTATAGCATACTCTTTACCAACGAAATTATACGCTCAGCATAAATTTTGATGCTGCAGTAGCAGCTGAAAGCAGCGCTGCTACTGCGCTGCAGCAGCTAACAGTCTTTTGATCGTAACTCGAAAACCGTTCATCCAATCTTCACCATTCCTTTGGCTGATCGATAAGTTATCCTTATTACTATTAATAAAAATTGTGCCAGAAATTTTTAGTTTACCTTTTCGTTTGTTGTGTATCCAGCAACATGAACGAAATCCACAACATGATAGCGGCGTATCGATAGCGCCGTTTCGAAAGCGTTTGTGGATCGAGAACCAGCTGATACACAGACCAGGAATTTATTGTTTACAATTATTTCGTAAGTGATTTGTCAAAAGATGGAGGTAAAAACTGTGAGAAGAAGATAGCTTTAATACAAGCAGTTGAGGGAAGACCATGTCTTTGACGAACCACAGAGACAAATCATTTTGACATTTTGCTTGAGAAAGTGTTGCAGCACAAATAAATGTAGAAGGTAGCAGAGGTGGCATTTTTTTATTGGAATAAGGATAACGAATAATTTTTCAGAAAATTAATATTATTCGCAGTGTTTAAAAACTTATGATATTTTTCACTGCTTTGATTTTGCTTATGATTCTGAAAAAGGCAGCAGCAGCAGTCGGTAGCAATTCTCATAAGTTCAAAGCAAAATGTTGCTATTGATTTTGCTTTTGAAAATTTCAGAAGCAGCCGTCGGTAGCAGTTCTCATAAGTCGAAAGCGACATGTTGCTTTTGATTTTGATTTTGAAAATTTCATAAGCAGCAGTAGAAGCAAAATCAAAAAACGATAGTCAAAAGCAAAGTCATTTGACTGATTTGTGCTCCGGCAGTTCTGCTCGGACTAAAACTGAAACTTTTAACAAACGCAAAATCAAAAGAAAAAAGGTGTGAGTGTGGTCAACACTCACGAGGCATTGATGTGAAACATGCTGTATAAAATGTGCACCGTCTTTCACTTACTAGATATTCATAACTCAATTCTCGATAAACCTGAACCTAAAAACTAAAAACCTAAAGCTTTAAACCTAAAAACTAAACCTTTATTCTAAGTCCTAAAACCTAAGCCTAAAACTTAAAACGTAAAACATAAACCTCAAACCCTATTCCTTAATCCTAAAACCTAAAACTTAAATTAAACTAAAACTAGGAGGAGGACGATTAGGCGGATGCGGAGGAGGAGGTGGAGCATAAAAGGAGGAGAAGGATAAGGAGGAGGAGAAGGAGAAGGTGAAGGAGGATTAGGAAGAGGATCCTCCTCCAAATCCTTCCAATCCTCCTCCGCCTCCTAATATTCATCCGCCTCCTCCAAAGCCTCCTCCTCCTCCTAATCCTCCTCCGCCTCCTAATCCTCCTGCTCCTCCTCCAAATCTCCATAATCCTCATCCGCCTCCTCCCAATCCTCTTCCGCCTCCTAATCCTCTTCCTCCTCCTCCAAATCCTCCAAATCCTCCTAATCCTCATCCGCCTCCTCCAAATCCTCCTAATCCTCCACCTAATCCTCCTGCTCCTCCTCCATATCTCCCTATTACTCATCCGCCTCCTCCCAATCCTCCTCCGCCTCCTAATCCTCCTCCTCCTCCAAATCCTCATCCGCCTCCTCCAAATCCTCCCAATCCTCCTCCGCCTCCTGCTCCTCCTCCAAATCCTCATCCGCCTCCTCCCAATCCTTCTCCGCCTCCTAATCCTCCTCATCCTCCTCCAAATCCTCCTAATCCTCATCCGCCTCCTCCAAATCCTCCTAATCCTCTTCCGCCTCCTAATCCTCCTCCTCCTCCTCCAAATACTCATCTGCCTCCTCCAAATCCTCCCAATCCTCCTACGCCTCCTGCTCCTCCTCCAAATCCTCATCCGCCTCCTCCAAATCCTCCTCCGCCTCCTAATCCTCCTCCTCCTCCTCCTAATCCTCCTGCTCCTCCTCCAAATCCTCCTAATCCTCATCCGCCTCCTCCAAATCCTCCTCCGCCTCCTAATCCTCCTCCAAATCCTCATCCGCCTCCTCCTAATCCTCCTCCTCCTCCAAATCCTCCTAATCCTCATCCGCATCCTCCAAATCCTACCAATCCTCCTCCCCCTCCTGCTCCTCCTCCAAATCCTCATCCGCCTCCTCCCAATCCTTCTCCTCCTCCTAATCCTCCTGCTCCTCCTCCAAATTTCCCTAATCCTCATCCGCCTCCTACCAATCCTCCTCCGCCTCCTAATCCTCCTCCTCCTCCTCCAAATCCTCCTAATCCTCATCCGCCTCCTCCCAATCCTCCTCCGCCTCCTGCTCCTCCTCCAAATCCTCATCCGCCTCCTCCCCAATCCTCCTCCGCCTCCTAATCCTCCTCCTTCTCCTCCAAATCCTCCTAATCCTCCTCCTCCTCCACCTAATCCTCCTGCTCCTCCTCCATATCTCCCTATTACTCATCCGCCTCCTCCCAATCCTCCTCCGCCTCCTAATCCTCCTCCTCCTCCAAATCCTCCTAATCCTCATCCGCCTCCTCCAAATCCTCCCAATCCTCCTCCGCCTCCTGCTCCTCCTCCAAATCCTCATTCGCCTCCTCCCAATCCTCCTCCGCCTCCTAATCCTACTCATCCTCCTCCAAATCCTCCTAATCCTCATGTGCCTCCTTCAAATCCTCCTCCGCCTCCTAATCCTCCTCCTCCTCTTCCAAATCCTCATACGCCTCCTCCTAATCCTCCTCCTCCTCCTGATCCTCCTCCAAATCTCCCTAATCCTCATCCGCCTCCTCCCAATCCTCCTCCGCCTCCTAATCCTCCTCCTCCTCCTCCAAATCCTCCTAATCCTCATCCGCCTCCTCCCAATCCTCCTCCGCCTCCTGCTCCTCCTCCAAATCCTCATCCGCCTCCTCCTAATCCTCCTCCTCCTCCAAATCCTCCTAATCCTCATCCGCATCCTCCAAATCCTACCAATCCTCCTCCCCCTCCTGCTCCTCCTCCAAATCCTCATCCGCCTCCTCCCAATCCTTCTCCTCCTCCTAATCCTCCTGCTCCTCCTCCAAATCTCCCTAATCCTCATCCGCCTCCTACCAATCCTCCTCCGCCTCCTAATCCTCCTCCTCCTCCTCCAAATCCTCCTAATCCTCATCCGCCTCCTCCCAATCCTCCTCCGCCTCCTGCTCCTCCTCCAAATCCTCATCCGCCTCCTCCCCAATCCTCCTCCGCCTTCTAATCCTCCTCCTTCTCCTCCAAATCCTCCTAATCCTCCTCCTCCTCCACCTAATCCTCCTGCTCCTCCTCCATATCTCCCTATTACTCATCCGCCTCCTCCCAATCCTCCTCCGCCTCCTAATTCTCCTCCTCCTCCAAATCCTCCTAATCCTCATCCGCCTCCTCCAAATCCTCCCAATCCTCCTCCGCCTCCTGCTCCTCCTCCAAATCCTCATTCGCCTCCTCCCAATCCTCCTCCGCCTCCTAATCCTACTCATCCTCCTCCAAATCCTTCTAATCCTCATGTGCCTCCTTCAAATCCTCCTCCGCCTCCTAATCCTCCTCCTCCTCTTCCAAATCCTCATACGCCTCCTCCTAATCCTCTTCCTCCTCCTGATCCTCCTCCAAATCTCACTAATCCTCATCCGCCTCCTCCCAATCCTCCTCCGCCTCCTAATCCTCCTCCTCCTCCTCCAAATCCTCCTAATCCTCATCCGCCTCCTCCCAATCCTCCTCCGCCTCCTGCTCCTCCTCCAAATCCTCATCCGCCTCCTCCTAATCCTCCTCCGCCTCCTAATCCTCCTCCTCCAAATCCTCCTAATCCTCATCCGCCTCCTCCAAATCCTCCTCCGCCTCCTAATCCTCCTCCAAATCCTCCTAATCCTCATCCGTCTCCTCCTCCTCCTCCTAATCCTCTTCCGCCGCCTAATCCTCCTCCTCCTCCTCCAAATCCTCCTAATCCTCATCCGCCTCCTCCTAATCCTCCTCCTCCTCCTAATCCTCCTGCTCCTCCTCCAAATCTCCCTAATCCTCATCCGCCTCCTCCCAATCCTCCTCCAAATCCTACTAATCCTCATCCGCCTCCTCCCAATCCTCCTCCGCCTCCTAATCCTCCTCCAAACCCTCATCCGCCTCCTCCAAATCCTCCCAATCCTCCTCCAAATCCTCATTCGCCTCCTCCTCCTCCTCCTCCAAATCTCCCTAATCCCAATCTGCCTCCTCCCAATCCTCTTCCGCCTCCAAAGCCTCCTCCTCCTCCTCCTAATCCTCCTCCGCCTCCAATGCCTCCTGCTGCTTCTCCAAATCCTCTTAATCCTCATCCGCCTCATCCTCATATTCATCTTTATCTTCATCTTTACCTTAAGTTGTGTGGCCGCCCACCCAACTCCCACTGCACACCACCAGCCGCACATTCAAACCGAAAACAACAACACCACAAAATATGCAAGTCAGCGTGACGCGTGACGCTGAAATCAAATTTTACCCCTACTAAAATCCTCGGTACCGAAATTAAAGATGTTTCACATCAAAACAATAAATTGTGGAGACCATGGCGGAGACTGATAAGTGCTAATGGCTGATTCATGGCTGAACAGAAGGACCTTGTTGATCCTGACTCCAAGAATTACATTGTCTTTATAGGATTCTAAGGCCTTGTTTATCATGTGTATGAGCGCCGCCTTTTTCGCCTCAGCACAGGATGCTAGTGTGTGAGGTGCAGCTCCTAGAAACGGTGTAATGTTGTCAAGCTCCGTGCGTAGGTTTAATCGAACCGGAACCGATCTTTGGGACATATTGATAGTTGTGCAAGTATTGTTGGGGTGGGTTACATTTAGGCATCCTATGAGAAATTGGTTTCTTGATGTAAGTGATCAGGGTGCGTCATAACACGACAACCTGTGACCACTCTTAGTGCTGCGATTTGCGCCACTTGGAGATTAAATTAATGCAATCATCCGCGTATGTGACGAGATTGACGTCATTTGGTGGGTTTGGCACGGGCGGCAGCCCTTTTAATTTAATTAATAATACGGCGTTACAAACTTTTAAGCGAAGAATCAACACCATTCACTTCCAGGAAGCAGCGTATGTATGACTATTCACGACTCTGTTCTACAGGAAATTATTATACTTTCCTCCTCATTTTAAGACTCAGTCGCAAAAAGCAACCAGATAACAGAGCGATTAGCACTTAACAGTCTCCACCATGGTCTCCGCCCACGGCAGTTATAGGAAAATAAGAGAATTCGTTGTTTTGCTTTTGATTTTGCGATTGTTAAAAGTTTCAGTTTTAGTCCGAGCAGAACTGCCGGAGCGCACATCAGTCATATGACTTTGCTTTTGACTAATATCGTTTTTTGATTTTGCTTCTATTGCTGCTTATAAAATTTTCAAATTCAAAATCAAAAGCAACATTTCGCTTTCGACTTATGAGAACTGCTACCGCCTGCTGCTTCTGATTTTTTCAAAATCAAAATCATTTCTGTTGTCAGGTAGGCCCATATAGAGCGTAACCTCAGATTTCAGGAGTGATCATAATTGCTTGCGCACCGAGATCTTGAGGGGCTGGTCTCAGAGCTACAGTGGCGAGCAATTACATGAGTTGTGTGCGGCGACAGCGCAAAAAAAAAAAATCAAAAGCATCATTTCGCTTTCGACTTATGAGAATTGCTACGGCCTGCTGCTTCTGAAATTTTCAAAATCAAAAGCAACATTTCGTTTTCAACTTATGAGAATTGATACTATTCAGTTTGGGGAAACTTATACGACTTATGCTATTTTGACAGCTGCTTTTCAAACACTGATTATTCGAATAAAATTAAAATAATGCTTTATTCGAACAAATTTATTCCAAATAAAAATAATCGAAATTTATTTGTTTGAAAAATTATTCGTGTCAGAATAAATGATCTGCGAATAATTTTTTCATGAATAACAAATATTTTATTATAACTGCATAAGGCCCGATTTCTCAAAGGTTCCGGTAAGCCAACCACCGGTCAGATTTGTTCGTTCAGATGACGAGCGGTTAGGTCATTTGCTTTTCTCAACAGCAGTTTCGCCTGATATCGACAAATACCCATCGCTGCTTCAGTGTGACCATACTGTTTGACTAAACGAACGAGTGAACAGCTGACTCGGTTTGGTTTGTTTGTTTTTCATTGCAATTAGTTGTTGCTGGTCATGGTTTTGCTTAAAAGTTGATTAAAATTACTTGCGATGAAGAGGGAAAGTGATAGTGCAAAAAGACCCAGAGGGAAAAACAATAAATACAAACAACAAATGTGGCATCGTCCATATTAGTAAATTAATTTGGCCTCTCCCTGTACTTTCTTTCATTATTTATTCGATGCTCTGCCTCTTCGAATTGCATGTCAATGGCATGGAATTTAAAAATTCGTTCATTCATAAACATTTTGTGTTGCAGCAAATAATTAAATAAAGAAAGAAAGTGTGCGGACAGCTGTTTGCATGTCGATAAGAAATCTCGATAATTTCATCGGGGCTGAGCTCGCGGTTAAAGTTGACCGGTGGATGAGCAGCGTTTAAGTTTGTTCCTCCGGATACCCCACATACATCATGAGACACTCAAATACTGTTAAACTGCCTGTCAAGTTGACCAACCGGACTTTGAGAAATCGGGCCTAAGCCCATTAAACTCATCCTAACTATCTTACGCTTAGTTCGGCATGCCAAAAATCAAGAAAAGACACGAACTACCTTTTTATTATGAGGGTACATATTCATCTTCCCCAACAAGCAGCGCCACAGGCCTTCTCTCTAAAACCAGGGCATTTAACCAGACACGGGTATGACTAGAGCCACATCTTTAGTTATCCTTTCATTTGGGGGTTTGAACGCCTTCTTATCTGAGCTAGATTTATTCGTTTTATTAGAAAAAAATTTGTCAATTTGTAGACAAATAATTTATTCGGAGGGTTATTTGTCGATTAATTTTATTTAAATAACGAATAATTTTATCTAGATAATCATTCGAATGATCGTTATTTATATTAAATTATTTTTTTTCAATTTGTTGCTTTATTTGCCTTTACATTAGACAATAGATTTTGGCTTAAAGCTAGCGCATTTGAGTATGACATACAGAGATTAGACACTATTATCTTTACAGCTGAGATATGGACGTGATTTTGTTTTATTTACATTTTAACTTATGATATTTAATAGTTAAGGAAAAGTGGCATGAAAAACCTTAAAATGAACTTAAGACTATGAGTGAGAGAGATTGGTACTTATGGAGACTAACTTGGGAATTAGTATTGGAAGTACCATCAGCAAGTAAGTTGCGCAATATACGATTTTTTATTAGTAAAGTTGGATTTAGCACGAATGATTTGATCATCAATCGATTTGACATTAGCTGTTTCATGAAGACTTGAAGTGGAATAATAAAAGGGTAAATCTAAAATCATTTTAAGGATTTTGTTTTGTGCTCTTTGAAGTTTATTTTGATGGGTGCGTGCACAAAATTCCCAGACTTCTGAGCCGTATAACATAATGGGCACAAAAATTGTTTTAAATATGGTTAATTTGTTATGTAGTGATAGTTTTGGTTTTCGATTTATGAATGGATATAATGTACATATAAACTTATTAACCTTATCTAGTGTCTTACCTATGTGCTCTTTAAATAGAAGTTTATTATCAAGGTGTAGACCAAGGTATCGGAAAGAGTTTTCCCATTTAATATTAACACCATTTAGTTGGAGATCAGTATTTGGCTTTAAGCAAGTTTTTCGTATTTTCGTAAAGTATATGGCCTTTGTTTTATTGGCATTTAGTTTTATTTTCCATTGTCTAAAGTATCTGTTCAAGGAGATTAGTGCGCACTGAAGTTCATTTGCAATTGCAGTGCAGGAGGCACCTGTGCAGTATAGGGCTGTATCATTAGCATCTTGCATGTGGAATGTCATGGGTGTAAATATTGTATAGGACGGGCCCTAAAACTGAGCCTTGAAGAACACCGGCACAAACTAACTTCTTGTTTGACTGTACTCTATCCATTGATACATGGAAGTATCTATTAGTTAGAAAACTTTTTATTATTTTGACTAGATATGGTGATAGGTTCGTACGCACTAGTTTGTGTATCAGACCATCGTGCCAAACAGTGCCAAACGCAGCTTCGACATCTAAGGTTACCATGGCCACTGATTTTTTCAGGTGCAAGTTTTCTTTCACGAAATCTGTAAGCTTGTCCAAAGGATGAATGCAGTTTAGAAAAGCTCTAAATCCGTACTGAACTTTGGGTAAGACATTTTTGTCCTCGACATAAATATTTAGCCTGCATTTAATTATGCGCTCTAGGATTTTTGAAAAGCCACAAGTCAGGCTAATCGGTCGGTAGCTATCAGGGGAGTCGGGTGGCTTACCAGGTTTGAGGATGGCAATGACTTTCGCGACCTTCCACGCAGTAGGAAAATAACCTAACTTGATACACGCATCTATAATTTGCGTTAAGTACGCAAGTGCCCTTTTTGGTAGGTTTTTGAGACAAACATTAGAAATCTTGTCTATGCCTGGGGCTTTATTATTCTTTAGAGATTTTATTATGCAACGAATTTCACTTAATGTTACAGAAGAAATGAATTGCTTTTTGTTTTTGATGATTTTTGTTAGTTTCCAGAACGGTTTGGAGTTTGTGTCAAGGTTAGAAAGTTTGTGATTCCAACTAACATTGTGGAACTCAAGCATTTTGTGACGAATTTCCCTGTTGAGGAAATTGATCCTAGCTTTAAAAATTGGTTGCCAAGTTCTGATCCAGCGTCTATTTGCTGTGTTTCTTTCTGATATTAAGTTGATAACGCAAGCTGGAACTTTTCGGGTAAATTGTTTGTTTGGCTTGCTGGGAACAGACTGATTTATGGCTTCTTCTAAGTCAGAACTGAGGTGTTGAACCATACTGTCGACTGTATCAGTAGTTAGGATAGAATCTGGAGGAACTTCTAGTCTGTCCTGTGCTGTTTGGTCTAGAATACGTTTGAACTTTTTCCAGTCTGCTTTGAAAAATTGTAAGCATGAGATGAAAGGGCTGTATGGACAATTGGCTCTGAAATATAATTGGGTGAGTTTGAGATAAACAGATCTAGTGTGTATGGGATTCCTTTATAACATGCAGGTATATATGTTGGGTCTTTGGGGTAGAGAATTGAGAATTTCCCATAGGACGAAAGTTCATATAAGGTGTTACCCCAGCAATTGGCCCTTGAACAGTTCCACAACCTATTTCTGCAGTTGAGATCACCTCCTGCTATGTATTTGCCATTAATGCGAGACAGCTTGAGCAGATCAGCTTTAAACATGTTTTTTATGTGCTTGGTCAAATTTGTTATGTCACATTGACAGTTCAGACACTTTGCCGATGGACTAGGAAAATAAAGCGAAAAGATTTTAAATGAGTTTTTAGCGTCTAAAATTATTTCCATGCCAATATTTTCAACTAAATGGGTGTTAATGCTTCTGATTTGCTTGTGTTAAATTGATTTGCTTACTATTATGGCCACACCGCCTCCTCTGCTTGTGGTGCGATCATTTCTATATACTATATAGTTGGGAATATCAAATCTATCTTTTTGTTTCAGCCATGTTTCGCAAACAAAACAAACGTGAACTTGGTTTTGGTTTAGAAAATTAATTAACTCTAACCTTTTTATGCGGACGGCACGGGCGTTCCATGCCATAATATTGAGTTTATCTATCCTATTTGCTGTTTAGACATATTTAATTGCTAATTGAGTGATAACATTAAACTGCTCACTCTTACTTGAGCATCTTCGTAGCTTCTCCATAAGCTCTGTTGTAAGGGAGCTAATTTCTTAAAAAGTAAAGAGATCAGCGGATGAGGGCTCCGATCGTGTTGATGGTGTTTTTAAGGTCGGCGTTTTTCTTTGTTGCTGATAAGAGCGTCTCTGTAGCTAAGACCAGGCTTTTCTCTTCGGCTAAAGCTAGCCTCACGTGTGAATTGCCTTGCGTGGTGATATTTGGAAGTTGGTGCAGCGATAGGGCTTCTGTTGTTGTTAAGAGCTTGCAGAGCTGTCTCATTTACAACAGCAGTGTTGATTAGAGTTTGTTTTTGCTTATATTTCGATGATCGCTTTTGGATTAACGCTACGTACGAAGCACGGCAAGGGCAGTCAGCGTCGGTGGAGGGGTGGGGACCTTTACAGTTAGCACAGAGAAATTGATGTCCAGCACAGTGAGCGCATGAAGTTGAGACATTACAGCTGTTTGATCCGTGGCCAAAGAGTTGACAGTTATAACATTGAGTGAGCTTACTTGGAGATTTGGTTTTGTACTCCCAACGCACTTTGGTATGGTTGATGCAGGCGTGGTCCTTTCGTAGCTTCTGTAGAGAAGTCGATTTGTTCGCAAAATACAATACATAGAGAAGAATTTTGTATCCGGCTTTTGTTGTTTTGACTGTTTTGACATCAATGCATTGTAAACCAATTTGTAACAGCGCAAACTTAACGAAGTCATTTGGTAATTTGTCCAGACCCGAGAGAACGGCTTTGTATAGCTTGGTTTCCTTATTTTCATAGGAGAAAAATTCACATTGAGCGCCTTTAAGTTTTTCACAAATTGTGTTTAGACAGTCAGTTGTTTCGACAAAGATTTTTATTTGAATTGATATTGATTTTATGTAATAGGAGATTATGCCAGCGGCTTGGAGCATATCATGAATGTATTTCGAACGCAGTAACTGGTGGTATATTTGCATTTACAGGCGATTTTGGCTCTAATTGTTCAGTTGGTTCGTTCTTGGGATCGCTTTCATCAAATTCACTGTCAATTATGGTTTGGAGCGGACGAAAATAATTCTTGAATTGGCTGCTAACGGCAGCATTGTTGGCGGTAGTCTGTTTATCTAAACGCGGCATCTTAGCTGATGCGTAATCATCTCTTTGATTTTGAGATCTGCGCTTAATTGTGCAGATTTTAAGTTGCAATTGGTTTGGTTTGCTTGGTAGCGATACTGTTCACAAAGGAGAATAGCCGATTAAACTGTCCGCGCATGCGTCTGCATTCACTGAGAGTTGAATCGCGACTGAATTTACAAATAAGATTTGATTTCAAATAATTATCTAAATGATTTTTTATTCGAATAATGCCAACTCCTGAAGGTAGGATAAATGTTATTGTGTTCAAAGTTATTAAATTCATTAATGTTTTATATGCTTGCTTGCGAATGACTGTAAGAACGCTTTTAGAGAGAGAAACAGATACTAGAGAGACAGACAGTGAACGCTCTGAACGTTAGTTTCTTTTAGTTGGGTTCCACACACTCAAAATAAATAGCAAATTCCAGGCAAGAATTTTCCGCAGTGCTGGATACAGGCCTTTAATAAAAACACACTATTTTTAGTTCATTTGGTAAGATTTCAGGTATTATATCTTGAAAACCAGGTAGCAAACCGTCATTATTTTGTTTCTATTGATTGATGGATTTATTCAGTGTATATTACAAAAAAAAAAAAACAAGATAGAGAGTCGGTCAAGCCCGACTATAATAGCGTCTTTTGGTCATAACTTGACAACCGTTCATACGATCTTCACCATTCCTTTGGCGGATCGATAAGTAATCCTGGTTATAAAATATGTCAATTAAGTACGAACCATATATCTTTAGAACAGTGAGAGTGTGCCTTCCAAATTGCGGACATAAGAAGCATATGTCCATACATGTCAAACCTCTATCTCTTACCATCTCTGAGATCTGTGAGTTCATACGGACATATTATACAAACGGACAGACGGACATGGATACATCGGGTAGGTTGTTGATGAAGAATATATATCCTTTATGCGGTTGGAGATGCTTCCTTCTGGCTGTTACATACTTTTGCACAAACTTATAATACTCTATGTACCTACGGCACAGAATCTAACAAGTAAGGGCGCTGCAGTCGAGTTTCCCGACCACAAAATACCCTGTTCATTTGTTTTCATTTAATTGTATTTGAATTTAACAAAATTATCCCAAATGTAGGCAACACTTTTTTCTAGTCCTGACCAACAAGTGGGGGGGTGCTCTTATCAGCTCAACTGTTTCGCTTATAACTCCGGTGTTTTTTGTCCGATCTTTTCAGAATAGATAGATATTGGGCCTAGCTTGATGTATACTAAACCACGAGGCTCTAACTTGAAAATTGTGGATCTGACGGCTATTTAGGTCTAGGATTTCTAGAGGAGGTCTAGGTTTTTTGGGGATAAAAGGGGGACGGGGTGGAATTTTTCAAATCTGAAACAAACTTGATCTGCGTACAGCATAAATCTACCTTCGTGCAAAAATTTGTGGCTCTATCTCTTATAGTCTCTGAGATCGACGCGTTCATACAGACAGACAGACGGACAGACGGACAGACGGACGGACGGACAGACGAACATGGCTATATCGACTCGGCTGTTCATGCTGATCAAGAATATATATACTTTATGGGGTCGGAAAATTTTCCTTCTCCCTGTTACATACATTCGCACAACTTCATGATCCCCCTTTTCCCATTTTCAATGGGAACAGGGTATAAAAAGCATGGTTTTAGAAATTGTATGGGGTGCATCTCTGGTACTTATGGCGCCACAGGTGGGCACAAATTTTCTTCGGACACTTGCAGGATTTGTCTTCGACTGAAAGTAGGCGAGACAAGTACTTTACATTTACTACAAACATGGCGTTGAACAGTTTAGAATTATTTGACCTGTTTGGGAGTTCAAGCACTCCAACGGGTTTCTTGGAAGCGGCTTAAAAAGAACTTAATACTACAACATGCAGAGAATCAAATATATAAAATATAATCTTTACTAACATATGCAAGTCTTAAGATAAAATGGATGAAAGTATACCGAAGCTCTCAGAAATTCATCTCCAAATACAAGGACTGGCTTAAAAAAAGATACCATTCTGGATTTATTGGTAAAAGATTAAGCCACCAAAAAATATTTTCTAGTTTTGTTGGTATTAATTTTTCAACGATAAGACTTTAAAAAAGAATTATTAAAAATCCAAAATTGTTTAAAACAATATTTTTTATTTACCATAAAACATTTTTTTCACAAATTTTGATAACCCATAGGTAAGTATCTACAAGGCTTAGCACCTATTCCTTTGTTTTATAGGTTGAACAATAATCTATTAAATGCCATTTAAATTATTAAAATATCTTAGTTGGTTCAAAACTTATGACTTTCGCAACGAAAAAGCTCAAAAGGCCGACGTAAGTTATTTAGCGTACGCCGCCACATATTTTGTTTTCCTGGCTTAGTGTGAACAGATATACCCAAATTACGAATTTTATATTAGCAGCAGGTTGATAACACTACTACTACTTTTAAAGTGTAGCATGCTAAAAGTTAACTGTATTAAATCCTTACGTCTGCATCTTCTACCTCCTCTGTTAGTATGAGACTTTTCGTTACTTCGCATGTCCGTTAAGGCCTTAAAAACCAAAAGTACCACCAATATAAAAAAAAACATTTATTGTTTGTGAACTCACATAAACCATGAACATGAACACCATATAACTTCGACAAGTTTTTTCAATGTTACACGAATACATGTTAAGACGAATCAGTAAATTTCACAATGTTGTTATGCCATGAATAACCCGATTGTTTGATTTATAAATATACCAGTCCTTGTTTGAACGATTCTTTTTTCAAATAATCGATTTTTTATAAACAATTTACCTTGTTTTTTTTCGTATAATTATTAAAAGGAATGCCCATGATATCGCCAGCCTTACCCATCATGGCCGTCAATATCTTGGAGGAACTTTTAGAGAGCTAAGAAAACTAATACATCAAACCAGAGTACTCACAAAATATGTATTTGATTTATTTGCCATAGTGGCGGCTGAATAACTGCTAGAGGAGCACTACATTTACATTGGAACTCGACGAAAAATTACCCTATTTAGACACCACAATAAACAGACACGGCAACACTTTAAAAACAAAATGGTACATGAAACCGACGGACTAATAACTTTAATTCAAAACATCAAAAAAACATGATATTGGAAACAGCACTTGGTTGTATTCAACGAATTATTAACATCAGCGACACGACATATCACTCGACCATAGAACCGGAAATGCAATTAATTTTAGTAAACAATGATTTCCCCATGTGGGTATTTCAATTGTCGTGAGTATATATTAATGTAGTTCCGTAAATTTATTATTAATTACAAAGTATGTACATATGACAGTCAAACGTTTAGCTACATTAACGCTAACATATAAAAGGTAAGCGTAGGTCAAGGTATAGCCAGTAAGAAAAAAAAGAACAATTGAAACGTTCAACAGTGCGGACGTTAGGTTTATGCCAGCGACTTGCTGGCTACATTATTATTAAAATAAAGTTTGGTTATAAAACTAAATGGCTACAAATCTATCTTCACATGGCGACCGTGATAATTGATCCGTAACCACAGATAAAGATAAAGCAAAAAAAAAAACGCTTAAAACTAAGTCTCGTTATGTGTACCAATTTCCAAAGAAAACTACTCAAACAAACAGTGAGCCAATGTGTTACAATCAAAAACAAATTGTCGCCACAACCGCCACCAGGTTGTTTACTGCGAGAAGGAAGATAAGTGAACCAAAGCAAATGTACCGGTTGACAGACCTGTTTATACTCTTATATATCGATTTCTTGTCGAAATAATTTCCAACAAATAAAAGCTGAACCTCAACAACAAATCTATTCAAAGAATACAATTGCCTGTGCGAATACCTGAACCGGCACCGGCCAACGCTTCAAGTTGGTCCAAGGAACCGACAGTGCTCCAGGGAGCGCGCAAAGAACTATAACTACTTTTCATTTTACTTTTATAATTTTTACAATATTAATACTAGCTAATCAGAAAAATTAGTAAGAAACATTGAACTGAGCAATAATTGCGTTGGCCGGTTACAGTATAGCCCGTAAAGCCATACGCAACGAGAGCGTACACCCAGAAAAAAGATTTTCCTTAAATTTTAGGAAAATGGAATTTATTACCTTTATTTTAATTTTCAGGCAATAAATGCCTAAAATTTAGGGCATTTTACCTAAAAGATCGTGTTTTAGGTAAACAAAATGTAGGAATCCATTGCTTTAAAATGATGTCATTTTCCTAAACTTTTAGCATTTCGACTTGAAATATAAATAAATAATGTATTACTTAATATTTACATACTGTTTATTGTCAGCAAGCTGTATACCCGGTATCACCCGGGTTTCTTTCAAGCAAAAACGCTACAAATTTGTATAATACCTGTAAATTTTTGATTCAAGTTTGAACTGGCTGGAAATCGATATTAACATTTCAACTCGTCCAAACTTGGACGAAACCACCTTTAAATTGGGAAAACATCAAACTTCCTATTATTAACCAGACACCAAATTTCAAGATCTTAGATTAAATATCTTTTGAAATATGGCTCTGAAGCACTTTTTCACCGTTTTTATCCGCTTTCGAACCGGAACAAACTTGAGACATAGCCTACGATTCTTTCTTGATTGACTTGAACAAAAGGCGAAAACGTCGATATTTTTTCTCAGCCGCTAAAACGCCATTTAAAAACGATTATTCACTTTTACTTTTATTCATAAGACAAACTAAATGTAGACCTAGCTAAAAAGACAACTTATTCTGCTGGGGCTCAGCTAAGGGTACCTTGGTAAGGGAGATTGTTCAACGCCAAAATACCCTTCAAATAACCACCTACAATATACCACCAAATGTCAAAACAAATTAATTGACTAAAATTCAAGCCTTTCTATTACCTAAAAAGATTGCTTTAAGGTCATACATTGCCAAAATTTGTAGTCCCTTCATTACCTGAAAATCTTATTTGTTGACTAAATTTTAAGCCCATTTATAACCTAAAAAGACGATTTAAGGTCATACTATATGTTTCCTTAATTTTTAGGTCACACATTTCCTAAAAAGCTTTTTTATTGCCTACAATTTTTTAGGTAATAGAGGCCAAAAATTAAGGAAAATATTCCTTGCTTGGCATTTTAGGTAAAATGTCCATAAATTTCAGGTAATTTTGACCATTTTTAGGTAATGTTTTTTCTGAGTGTAAGCTAAAGTCGGCCGTGCCCGACTTCGAAATACACGTTACTCAGGGCAAATAGTGTTTAATAACTTCATGCGGCTCAGCTAAGTATGCAACATTTCTTCACTCTGCCACTTATTATCCGATCTTTATGACAATTTGTGAGATTACAGATATTGGCCACATACACTGCTGAAAAATCTGAGCTCAATATCTCAGATCAATATATATTTATTGCGGGGGCGGAAGTGGGCGTGGCCACAATTTAAAATAAACATCATCTACGTGAAGACAATACTAGTCTACATTTTAAATTTGGTGGCTCTAGCTCTTCTAGTCTCAGAGATCTAGGTGTTGATACAGTCGGACAAGGCTATATCGACTCGACTATTGATCCTGATCAAGAATATATATACTTTATGGGGTCGGAGATGCTTCATTCTGGTTGTTGCGTACATTTGCACGACTTAAGAATACCATTTTTACTCTTTGAGTAACGGGTATACAAATTTGAATCGAGCCAATAATAAAAAACGCAAAAAGAATTTGTGTTCGATTCTGCACTTTTAGCAGCATTTTTTTTTATCTAACAATAAAATTCTTGGAGATCAGATAACATTCTAAAGCAATTAGTTAAAAAACAAAATACAATAAAGAAATTGTAGACTTTGGTTGATTCAATTTTATTTCACAAGTCAATTTATTTTGAGCGCGTTTCTCCCAATGGACGCTTACAATCAGTGTGACCAGATGCCGATATCGATTGCGGTTCGTGAGTATCGATATCTACCAGGGCTACGCATTCAATGTTATTATATCAGGGCTATGCATACAACCCTACAACTCGGCCATCCTGACCATAAGATCGTCCTCGATCTTAAAGTATTTAAATTATTTACATAGTTTGTTAAACCTATATACACACATACAAAAATTTACATTTTCATAAAATAAATATGCATTATTCATACGTTAGATTAAGATCCTAAGCTTATAATAGATATAAAGGAATTTTTATACAAATATATTTACATTTACAAAGAGTTCAAAGTTACGTCGGAGCCAGAGTTGGCATTATTCCAATAAAAAATCATTTAGATAATTATTTGAAATCAAATTTTATTTGTAAAATTTTATTTGTAAATAATTTTATTTAAATAACGATCATTCGAATGATTATCTAGATAAAATTATTCGTTATTTAAATAAAATTAATCGACAAATAATACTCCGAATAAATTATATGTCTACAAATTGACAAATTTTTTCGAATAAAACGAATAAATCTAGCTCAGATAAGAAGGCGTTCAAGCCCCCAAATGACAGAATGACAAAAGATATGGCTCTAGTCATACCCGCGTGTCTGGTTAAACGCCCTGGGCCTCTGGCGCTGCTTGTTGGGGAAGATGAATTGGTGTACCCTCATAATTAAAATAAAGTTCGGGTCATTTCTTGATTTTTGGACATGCCGAACTAAGCGTAAGATAGTTAGGATAAGTTTAACGGGCTTATGCAGCTATAATAGAATATTTGTTATTCGTGAAAAAATTATTCGCAGATAAATTATTCTGACACTAATAATTTGTCAAACAAATAAATTTCGATTATTTTTTTTTAGAATAAATTTGTTCAAATAAAGCATCATTTTATTTTTATTCGAATAATAATAATTTTCTGAAATTTTATTCGTTATCTGTATTCGAATAAAAAAATACCAACGTTGGTCGGAGCATTTTCACACTGATCTCTCCAATCGACCCTTTTACGTAATCGGCATGCCTCAATGATACCTTCATACGGAATCTGGCTTATTTGACAATTTTCAATATCATTAATGACATATCGATCGTTAGGCAATACCTTTTTTTATACAATATGGGATTTATATAATATTTTGGGACGAATTTCTTATTGGTGCCAATTGTGGTATCAACGTTTCGCGGGGCAACAAAGTCGCCATCTGAAAATTTAAGGTGTTCTTTGTGATTTTTCTCTTTCTATTCTATTTTATCTAATGCTTTCTGCCTAATAGATTTTAAATCACACGCAGCATCTAAATTATATTTTTCATCCAGATATTCAGTCATACATCGACATTACAACCTCTTTGCTGATCGCCAAACAACAGAATGGAAGGCATTTCTCCTGTCGTAGAGTGAATCGAGTTATTAATAGCAAATTCCGCTTTTATAAGCAGCTTACACCAATCTGAATGGCTCACTGGTTCAGTTATTTAGGCAAGCATTGTCTTAATGATTCTGTTCACACGTTCGATTTGCCCATTCGCTTGGGGCGAAGCAGTCGCTACCTTTACATGTGATATGTTATGTTTCAGCAAAAATTCGCTAAACTCCAATGAAGTAAAACAAGATCCTCTATCACTGACAATTCTGCGGGGACGACTGTAACTCTCAAAGAACTTCGTTAAGCATGCATTGATCTCTTTAGTGCTAGTTATGTTAGCTGCATACAATTTAACAAATTTTGTGAATCCATCCACAACCACTAATATGAATTTTTTATTTGATACAACGGATGGAAGGGGACTAAAATGGTCGATGGGTAATGAATCAAATGGGATTGGTCGCTTAGGTATACCATGTAAAGTACGGTTGTTTGCATGTGTGGGGACGCTTAACATAATACATTTTAGGCAATTTTGTATAAAGGCATCTACTTTTGTGGTCATATTTGGAAACCAATAATGCCTTTTTAGTTCTTTAACACATTTCTGAGTTCCTGAATGGCAAAGCTTTTCATGCACTGACCTTATTAAATTGGTTTCCATTTCAGAGGGTACATATAACAAAAGTGAATCACTTTCCCCCTGTCTATAAACCACTCCATCTTCTAAAGTAAAGTGCTTGACCGATCCTTTCTCCAACTGATCTTTTAATTGGACTAAATCTTCGTCTCTGTTCTGTGTTATTTGGAGTTGAAAGTTAACATCATCAGTATCAATCATTGCTATTATTTGATCTTTATCTTTATTATCTTGGACTGATAACAATGGATCATATTGGAGATCCTGAATTCCTGAATGATATCTGCTTAGTGCATCAACATGTTTCATGTATTTCCCACTGCGGTGATCTATAACAAAATGATAGTTTTCAAGTTCAAGGGCCCACCTTGCGATTCTGGTGCTTACACTTTGTCGATTTAAGGTCAATGTGAGCGAGTTACAATCAGTTATAATTCTGAACGGAATCCCTTCCAAATAGATCCTAAATTTCCTCAATGAATATATAATATATAACACACATATATAACACACCGGGTGAAATTTTTGATCGTCTTGTTTTTGCATTAAAATTCCTCCAAAACCATCTGCACTTGCATCACTGTGCAGCTCTGTCTCACGGTTCGGGTTATATAGGGCCGAAGATTGGAGATGATATTCAAAAATCTCCACACATTTAGTATTTAGATGGAATTTAATATCCGATTTAGTCAATTCTTGTAGTGGCATAACAATTTTGGAAAAGTTCGGAATGAAACATCTGAAGTAAAAGAAAAGCCCTAAACACTTTTGCATTTCAATATGATTCTTTGGTACTGGCATATGCTTGATAGTCAAAATGTGTTCATTATTTGGACATATTCCTGTGCCACAGACTGTATATCCAAGAAATTCAATACTTTCAAAACAAAAATGGCACTTGCTTAGCTTGATTTCAAGTCGATATTCTGAAAGACGTATTGGCACTCTACTTAGTAATTCGAAGTGCTCTTCAATTGTTTTGGACCCAATCGCAATGTCGTCCATATATACTACTACATTGCCTTCTCTAATCCATGGTTGCAATACAAAATTGATAAGTCTCTGGAAAACAGCTGGCGCATTTGTAAGCCCGAACGGCATTCTCGTGTATTCATATTGGCCATTGGGTGTAACAAAAGAAGTATATTGTATTGACTCTTCAGCTTCTTTTACTTGATGAAAACCATTTTTGAAGTCAAGTATTGAAAAATAATGGTTACCTTCCAATCGCTCTAAGCATTCATTTATAAGTGGTAATGGGTCTCTAACAGTATTCTTATTTAGTCCCCTGTGGTCTGGACACATTCGCTTTTTCCCCTATTTATTTTTGGCAAGTACAATTGCAGAGGTATATGGTAAATGTCTCTGCCTTATATATCCTTTTTTTAAAAGATCATCAATTATACTATCTACTTCCTTTTTTTCTTGATAAGATAACTTAAGCTTAATCTTCATCTCATAGCTACGATCAATAGCTGGAATATTGGGTAAATCCAAATAATTTGATTCAATCAATCTTAAGACCATTCTTTTATTTTCTTCACTAAGCTTTGGGTTGATATTGTAGTCTGCGGTCTCAAAATAGTCAGTATTATATATGAATGTCAAGTTAAAATCCAAAATTTCAGATTCTTTTTGCATGGGTTCAATGATGTTCGCTGTCTGACTATTTTCCAATAATTCCCTAACAATTACCGATTCACTCTTTGATAGTTCATTCAATGATTCACTGTTCAATTTTGTTGTCTCCTCATAATCTTCTTTATTTAAGGTTGCAATGTCAATGTCTGATTTAACTGAAACAATAGATTTATTCGAATCATTTGTGATGCATGGTTTTTTTTTTCAAATTCGTAGTTTCTTTAAAAAAAACAGATGCCAATTCATATGCATTTAAGAAGTCCCGACCAAGAAGTATTTCAGTCGATAAACAATTGTCAGGAATAACATAAAATAAAATATTTTTCGTAATATTGTGAAATTCAATTTCCATATTAAATTTTCCCAAAGCGAACAATTTCGATCCGTTGACACCACAATATCCTGTTGGTACTAATTTACGATTATGAATGTCGTAAGGCAATGCCGATCTTCGCATTAAGCTAATCTCGCTTCCGGTATCAAGGGATCCAACATGGTATTTCCTGTCATACCAACCAGTTTGGAAATTGTCACAGCTGGCTGCGGGCAGTCCTTTATCTTATGCTGAAGTGAGCCGCATCGAAAGCAAGAACCTTTCTCACGTTTTGGTGAGAGCAACGCCCAGAGCAGTTATAGCAACGCACTGCGATTTTGTCTCCTCGTGAAGTCTCTTGCCCACGCACTGACGATTTTGCACTTCCTTGAGTTGCTGAAGATTGAGCTTTGCTGCGCAAGCCACCATTTCTGCGAGACAATTCTTTAACGTTTTCGCTGAGTATAAAATAGCGATGCTGGGAGTATTATCGCAGAACCCGTCAATGATAAATTGTATTGTCTACATCTCATCGATGCCAGCGCGTGAAGCAATCTCCTGCATTTCAAGAATGTACCCTATTACTGTTGATTTACCGGGTACATATCGGGTGTCTAGCAATAGCATGATCACTTCCGCCATCGAGTAGTCACGACCAAAAGTTTTTCGAAAATTTCATATGGAACAACTGTGTAGGAGAGTGGCTGTTTTAGCCGGTGGACATAATCTGCCAAAGAGTAATATGAGTTCATATGATTGTCCAAACATCGTTTGGATAATCAATAGAGACTAACTTTTATTCATAAGCTTAACATTGAGCTAACAGCAAGAGTACAGAGTTGCCACATAGGCCCAACATATTCTGTTGTTTACATTTAAGGTTTGCAGTATCAACACTCCTCCTCAATTCTTATAATTAAACAATCTACTTCAGTCCAAGCAAGGTAGTACATTTCATAAGATTTATCTTGGACAAGTTCCTTGTAAGTATATCGGCTATCATTTCTTTTGTTGGACAATACTGCAAGTTTATCAAATTTTCCTCAAAACAATTTCGAACATGGTGGTATCTTACATCAATATGCTTACTGCTGGCATGATAAACTGGATTCTTAACTAAATGTATCGCACTTAAATTATCGCCATATATGGTTACAGATTCCAGTTTAACAATCAATCTCATCTCAGTAATTAATTTACGTAAGTAAATGGCTTCCTTCGTGGCCTCTGACATTGCCATATACTCAGCCTCTGTGCTGCTTAACGCAACGGATATCTGCTTCTTGGATGACAATGAAAAAGCAGAACCTCTCCAAATGAAGGTGTACCCAGAGTATGACTTGCGGTCTGTTGCATCGCCTGCCCAATCTGCATCCGTATACCCAGTAATCGCCTTGCCAGTTGTCTCATACTTTAGCTTCAAGTCTACAGTTGTATAATATGTAGATATCGTAGCACTTACTTAGCCGCAGCCAAATGCTCACCATGAGGACATGTGACAATTTGCACACCGAGTGCAATATATCTGGACGTGATGACAATGCAATATACATCAGGGACCCAATAACGGATTGATATTCCGTCTCATCAACAGTTTTACACGTCTCGCTATGGCAATTAACATGGAAGTGAGCTTGCAATGGCGTTGATGTTGTGTGACAGCTGTTTATGCCCATCTCGTTTAGCAATCCCAAAATATGCTTTGATTGGCCAACTTGGATCGCACCCGTCTCGCCTTCTCGTTGAACTTCCAGACCCAGAAAGTTCGCGAATGCGCCTTTATCGACAACCTGTTATTCAGAAGAGATTGCCCTTTTAGTTGCCACCATCTCACCCTTGTCTGAACACGCTATCAGCAAATCATCAACGTAGACTGCAATCACGTTGATAGTCTTCTTCTTGGTGGTCTTCGTGTACAGGCATGGCTCACTTTCGCATGCCCTATACCCAAGTTTCTTCAAAACGCTATCCAGCTTAGCGTTCCATACACGGCCTGATTGTTTCAGCCCATACAGCGACTTCTTCAGCTTCAGTACGTGACCACTTTCGTTGTCAAATAGTTCTGGCTGCCTCATGAAGACTTCCTCCTCCAGATCGCCGTTCAAATATGCTCTTGACACGTCTAGTTCATGAACGTATAGTTCATATTCTGCTGCCATCGCCAAAATAATGTGGATCGTGGCATAACGGACCACTGGCGAATAGGTCTCATCATTGTCAATGCCACATCTTTGACTAAATTCCTTAGCTACCAATCGCGCCTTGAATCGTTCAAATTCGCCTTCTGGATTCGTTTTTAGGGAAAACACCCACTTGCAGCTAATAGGTTTTTTACCTGCTGGTATCTCTACCTTTTCCCATGTATGATTTTTAAGTAAGGCGCTATACTCCTCCTGCATAGCAGTCTCCCACTCATGTGCTTGAGGGCTCGAAAGTGCTTGCTGCACTGTTACAGGGACTTAAATTTTGCTGCTGCACATCATATTAAGCACATTATATTGCTTCCGTGGTCGTCCTCTTAAGCCTGTTCTGATTATCTTTGGCTTGCCTGGCCCAATTCTAGCTGTGTTACCAACCTTCTCGTCGTCAGATTCATTAATTGAATCACATTGGACATTTTCAGAAACGCTTTCCCCACTCAGATCGCTCTGATCGACACTCATTGGACTTTTCATATTTTGCTCAGTCTCATCGAGCAGACTATGGATGTCAATCTCTGCCACATCTTTCGTGACACATCTCTCAATAAAATATACATCTCGGCTGATTTTAACATCTCCAGTTTCTTTATCAAATAAGCGATGTGCTTTTGAGGTATCGCAATAGCCAACCATAATGTACTCTTTGCCTTTCTCCTGGAACTTTTTCTTTGGAGTTTTGTCCAAGGCAACAGCTATTGACCCAAAAATCCTCATATGCTTCACGACTGCTAAATATGCTGCGCACGCTATGGCCTCTGCCCAAAAACTTTCTCCCACACCTGCACTACTCATCATGGCTCTTGCCATTTCAAATAGGGTCCTATTAATGCGTTCTGCTACCCCGTTTTGTTGCGGTGTATAAGGTACTGTTAACTGTCTTCAAATACCTTTTCCCTGCAAATACTCATTAAACTCTTTATTCACAAACTCAGTACCGTTATCACTTCTGATTGCCTTTACTTTCATGCCTGTCTGGCGTTCCAACATACCAACATGTTTCTTAAAAACTCGATAACTTCTGATTTGTGTTTCATAAAGAAAACGTGCACATATCGGCTAAAATCATCAATCATTGTGAGAAAATACCTGGCCCCACGATTTGAAGCTGTGTTCATTGGACCACACACATCGCTGTGCACTAACTCTAGCACCTTTTTGGCTCTGGTGTCTGACTTCTCAAATGGTCTCACGTGACATTTATTTTTTAAACAGGTACTAAAGTCTACATTTTCAGATCCAGACTCAAATGACAACCCACGCACCATTTCCTTATTTTTTAATTATCGCAGACTTTGAATATTCAGATGGCCATATCGCTCATGCCACTTTACAAGTTCATTGCTTGTTTTAGTCAAACATAACTTTTCTTTCACATTTGTCTCACACAGAAATAACCCATCTACACTCTTGTCTGTATCTATTATCTACGCATACTCATTGCAAAACTCAACTAAGCAACCATTTTTACGGCTTTGCCCACTGAAACAAAATTGGCACAAACAAAAGTTCCCTTAGGGTAATTCTAAATCCACATGAACTACTCACAACCACTGTGCCGCGGCCACATGCTACCGTATGCTTTTTTCCAGCCAACTCAATTTTTTCGTTGTGTGATTCGAACTCATCGAACATTTCCCGTCGAGCACACATGTGTGATGTTGCTTCGCTGTTGACGCACCAGACATCGTTGTTCAAATTACAGTTTACGTTTGTTTTTCCTCTTTCTTTCCAACGTTGCCGCTACCTCTGCCGGTCTCGTTCTCGCCGTTTCTTTTTGCTCCAACACTTGGCCGCAAAATGCCCTTGCTTCCCGCATTTAAAGCACTTCAAATTTCGCCGACGATTCACCGAATCTCCATTACTGTTGTTTTGCCGATTCTCTGTTCCTCCCCCAGCTGGAGATGAACGCGCCACAAATGCTTGCACGCTCTCTTCTTTTACATTTCCTTTGCGCCTTTCATGTTCTTCTACCAGCTTATATTTTATTACGCTGAACGCGCCTCCAACTTTTTGATTACAGTTATTTGAGACGCATTTATTGTCAGAAATATCACTGCCATTGCCTTGTCGTTTTGACTTTTCCACAATCCATATGAAACGCTGGTTTCATCTTCTGATCTTTCCAGATCTCCTGACACATCTGTCCACAAATTTTGATGCACTAATACACTTCGCATCAACACACACCACGTGTCATAATTTAAATCGTCCAAGTTATCTATATTATATAGACCACTCATTTTGATTTCTTTTCTCGCCACACACGCGTTATTGTCGCTTCTTGCTATTTTTTTTTCTGTCAATATTCTTTTGTCTTTGTTTCGCAATTTTATTTCAGAAGTCAATTTATTTCGAGCGCGTTTCTCCCAATTGACGCTTACAATAAGTGTGACCAGATGCCGATATCGATAGCGGTTCGTGAGTATCGATATCTACCAGGGCTACGCATTCAATGTTATTATATCAGGGCTACGCATACAACCCTATAATATATGACAAAATTCCAAAATAATGCCACAAAGAAATGGACGAAAGTCTAATTATCCTCTGTACCGTAGGTACATAGAGTATTATAAGTTTGTGCAAAAGTATGTAACATCCAGAAGGAAGCATCTCCGACCCCATAAAGTATACATATTCTTGATCAGCATCAACAGCCGAGTCGATTTAGCCATGTCCGTCTGTCCGTCTGTCTGTCTGTCCGTCTGTCCGTCTGTCTGTCCGTATGAACGCACAGATCTCAGAGATGGTAAGAGATAGAGGTTTGACATGTATGGGACATATGGTTCTAATGTCTGCAGGCAGATCAAGTTTATTTTCAATTTTGGCCACGCCCCCTGCCGCCCCCGCAATTTAGAAAAAACGTCATATCTCCTACAGTTTTAAAGATAGGTGGGTTGTTCCTTCTAGATATATTTAGTAATAAGGATAACTTATCGATCAGCCAAAGGAATGGTGAAGATTGGATGAACGGTTTTCGAGTTATGATCAAAAGACTGTTCGCTGCAGCAGCGCAGAAGCAGAGCTGCTTTCAGCTACTACTGCAGCATCAAAATTTATGCTGAGCGTAGAATTTCGTTGGTACAGAGTATGCTATAGTCGGGCTTGACCGACTTTCTTTCTTGTTTTTGATATGTGCACTATGCTTAAACTTTTGAAGTTTTTGCCAGCATATATGTTGTCATATGTACTCCAATGAAATTCCGACACAAAGCCTTAATAAATATATTCAAAATGGGATAAAAATTTAAAATCAGCGCGTAAAAGCGTATTGAAAAAAACGACATCCTTAAGTGAGAACCGAAGCTTAGTAATCTTCCAACAAAGAAAAAAACTAAAATGAATGGACAAATTATGAAGGTCTCACAGACAACTTCAACAAACAGAAAAAGTCTAACTTGACTATATAATAACAAGCTATAAAAATACGAAAAATATGCCCTCTTGTCCATGATATTAAAAATGATATCATAAAATACGTGAAACATAAGCTCGTCGAACACTAGTGTTTGTTCAAACTAGGAAAACGAGTGCTGCGCTTAATGATTGCATCTTTAATGGAAAACTCGAATTAGTTCAGTTCCATTGGTTTTACATAAACCGGGATACATGTCATCCTACAATGATATATGGCACCCAGCGTCCAGATTTTCGAATCTGTCTCGCTTATTATACTATTTGGTCAAAAGATTCTTAAAAGATACGAGTATGCATAGTTTAACAATGGTGACCAAAAAGACATTCCTAAAAAATTACTAATTTATTCAACTTGAAAGGAAGCCAATTAGGGAATCGAGAACCCATTAAAACAGGGATGCAAATCAATCGAAAATAAGTACTGGTTCGGTTCTGTGGTTCACACAACTTCTGAACCGCCGGTTTGCTTCATTATGTGGTTTTTATAGCTAACTGATCCGCACTGAACTGAACAGAATTATTATGATATATGCCACATGCATGAGACATTTCGCATTCGTTGGAAATTGGATTTCCATAAACCATTTGAATATCTTTAAAATCCATAGAAGAATGTCAAAAATTTATGAGTTCGGACTTGCAGAATTCGTTTATAAGATCCAAGACGAATGTCCTTCGAAAACAGACAATGTCGCCTAGAGAATTCGTACTATGCATTTTACACAAGTAAGATTGAACTTAGGCAAAGAAGTAATACAGAAAATTCAAAATGTTGTCCAATAGAGAAAAGAATGCAGAATAAATACAGACAGGTATTTACAGGACTACAAGTTATAAAATTTATGTCAAGTCAACCTTAAAGGGTATATCGATGCGGCATCGCTAAGAATGTAAAGCAGTGATGCCCAAGCTTTATGGAATTCATGCGCCACAGTTGTTGTAATTTGCGAACGCCTCAGCCAAGCGCATAGGTCTGACGCATAAGCATAGGCAAAGATTGGCTGCTGTTGCGAAATTCAAAACAACTACAATACGTGCAGAGGGTATGTGTCTCTCTTCTCCTTATCTCCTATGGTCTTGAGGAATTAAGGGCAACAACAATTTCAGACAGCCACAAGCACACATACACAACCGGCAGTAATCTGTTTTCTCTTTCGTTTTATTGTGGTAGTTGTTGTTTCTGATTTTGGTTTTCTGTTTGTGTGAGTAAAAGCGCACTCATTAGAACCCCCGAAGTATAAAGTCGAGCAAATTGTCGTATTCAAATTATCCTAGGGGAACGATTCAAATACCCAAATTAATAAGAATCATTGGAATGCGATTTACATCTCAAAACTCGTTAGAAAACTGAACCGAACCGAACCATTTTTCTTTGGTGTTTGTGGCTGGAATAAACGGTTCGGTTCGGTTCAAAAACAGTTCGGCTGAGAATCGGATTGCATCCCTGCTTAAAAATATCATGCTTAGTTATCCAAATGCCATGACTTTTCACTATAAAGGTACATGTATTATACTTATCAAACCAGACTTACATAAAATAAGCAAGACGTTTATTAATAACCAGGGCTGCAAGCCTCGAAAAAATCAGGAGGGGTTCACTCCGGAGTTCGAACCGTGGTTCAGACATTATTATTGCGGTTTTTGTTCTAAGGTCAAACATTTTACGTTTCTTGGATCCAAAAAAACAGATGTTAGATTTCGGACTGAACTTAAAATGTTCGAACTTTTTCGAAACACTCTGACAAGATATTACCAGATGCAGAAGACTTTAAAACTTGTGTGCGACAAGTGTACCAAATGGAGTAGAAATCGCTGGGAAGAATGTGAAAGAAATTTATTTTTGAACCGAACCCTGCTTAAAATGTTTTTGCTACGTGTTTACAACCTCAGATTTACCTGCCTGCTGGAAAGTTGAAAAAATTCCTCCCATACCGAACCGAACGAGTTCAGGCCAATCTCTATCTTGCCGTTTCTCTCCAAACATTTTTAAGTGAAAATTCGATGCTTATCGACAAACAATCTGGTTTTAAGAAGGGAAAAAGTTGCACAACAGCAATTTTAATAATAGCTGAAGACATTCGTAGACAGGTAGATGATAATAATGTTACGAGCTTAACATTATTAGATTTCAGCAATTCGTTTGACACAGTAAATCATTGAATATTAAATACTGAACTAAGTAAAATTTGTAACTTTTCTCCAAACGCAACATGTTTAAAGGGCACATAAGTATTTCAGTAAAAGGAATCAGGCAGTGGCTACAGACACTTGCGTTTCTGGATTCTTACCGCTTACACGAGGTGTTCCCCAAGGCTCAGTCCTTGGACCGTTATTGTTTTCCTTGTAAATTAATGATCTTCCTCAATGTTTGTCTGATTGTTATGTCCATCTTTATGCTGATGATGTACAACTATATGTTAGTCGTCCTTTACCACAGCTTAATGAGTGTATTAAAATTACGAACGATAAAATTTTGCAAGTAAGCAACTGGGCGAAATCAAATGGCTTGTGTCTAAGCACAAATAAGTCAACTTGCTGGCTTATTTACAAAAATCCTTTAAACGTCAGTGGTCTTCGAAGACTTGTTGTCAACAACACTGAAATAGCACATGCTGAGCAAGCCACAAGCCTTGGTATACATGCCACCGAGAGCTCTCCACTACCTACTTTATTCCGGAACCTAACCGGAAACAGCACATAAACCAATACAAGCCTCATCTTAGGAGGCTTCGCCAACTCACACCACACATTATGAGGCAGCAAAGATATCAACGAGCGCGGTAAGTCTCTCTACAATTATCTTTTACAGACAAATCTCCAGATTGCAAATAAAGGAAACGACCCTACCTTTATTATCAAAAACTGAACGGAGGTCCTAGATATTTCCTTTATTTTCGAAGAGCTCTGTGATCAACTGGTTTCATGGAAGGTGCTACCAGAGCACACCTTCTCTGACCATAGATACATAGAGGTCTAACTAACAACTATGTGCCCTTCAACCAAAAAGATGCACTGGGAAGTACACAACAAACTTCTCTCCAAAAAGCTTGAACCGTCCCCACTACATGCACCTAGTACGGGGAAACAGGTAGATGATCTCGTCGATACACTCACCAATGCGTATGTTGCCTCTTTTAATAGGGCTTGCCCCCCTAGAAAAATAAAATCCACCTTTAAGCCACCCTGGTGGTCTGCAGAGCTTGACAAGCTCAGTAAAGACTGCAGACAAGAATTCAACATAGTCAAATATAAGGATCAAACTATAGCTTGTGAGTTATATAAACAAAGGCTTAATGCTTACTGGCTCCTGGGCCAACTACTGTAGCAACATAGAATCCACCTCTGATGCATCTCGGCTCAGAAAAATCCTGGCAAGCTCACCAACTCCGCCGGGACTACTCCAAAAAGCAGACGGAACCTGGACCAACTCAAGCGAAGAATCTCTAGATCTTCTGCTAAGCACTCACTTCTCCGAGTGCGCCCTTAACCCTATAACTCAAATTAGGCAAACCGACCTTTCTACATATCACGTCAACACCATTTTCACAGAGGCCAGAATTAAGTGGGCTATCGATTCCTTCGAACCATTTAAATCGCGAGGCCCAGATACCATATTTCCAGCCCAACTACAACACAGCATTGGGCAAACAATGACCTGGCTTTACACAATCTATGTAAGCTGTCTCAAACTAAACTATATCCCTACCAGATGGAGAGAAACTAAAGTTGTGTTCATACCAAAGGCTGGCAAAGCTTCACATGTGAAACCAAACGATTATGGGCCAATCGGCCTATCATCATTTCTACTCAAAACTCTTGAGAGACTTATACTATAGGCGCACACCTGAGACAAACTAGAAGTCCCGCTCTTCTAACACGCACACAACATGCTTACAGCAAGGATAGGTCCACCGAAACTGCCCTGCACTCCATGATCTCAAAGATTGAAAGATATCTTGAAGTAAAAGAGTATTCTCTAATTTTTCGACATTGAGAATAACGTTGTAGAAGTTGGGGTCATTCCATTTCAATCCAATAAAATAAATTTGGTCAGGTTTTGTATATTTGTTAACTTTATTACACGAGGCACAAAGTGCACTCGGTCTTGGATATTTTTATTGTTCGCACAGAATTCAGATTTCAGATTGATTGCTTAGAATTATGGTACGTTTTGCTTAAGCTAAAGTCGCGCAGCTACGCTGTCAGAAACGCTGGCAGCGGAGGGACTATATTATGTGTTTATTATTTACAGAACGCTCAGAGCGGCGCTGTGCGGGAGAGAGTGATATGTTCACATAGATTGGCTCATGTTAACTGCGCGGCCAGCTTATGCTAAATATGCCGACGCAGCACATATGAAGTTTGAAGGATCATATTACTTTGACTTTGAGCGTGGGACTTGAATGTACATAAACATTGCAACAAAGTGTAACAATGTGTGTAAGTTAAAATGTACTGGGTACAGTGGGTACTCTATATGTGTGCATACCACATCTCCCTCATTTTGAAAAATAACGCAATAAAATGAAGTTATTTTAGTGATAATTATTGTATATATATCTTTTTTTCTTTTTTCTATTTGTCATTATTGCGATTATTATCATTATTGTGCATTATTAAGTACGAAAATGTGCATAGAAGTGAAAAGTGTAATTATATATTTGTAGTTAATTCTTTGTTTTTGTTTTTTTTTTATATTTTTTTTTTTTTGTTTTATATATTTTTTTTTTTTTTGAAATAATTTTATAAACATATATAAAGTAATTTAATGATTGAATAAAAAAATAAAATGATATTATATCTGCATGCATGCGATTTGAAAAAATATTAATTATGAGATACAAATTTTTAACTTATCCTTATGGACTGTTTGTTTTTTATTCTTGTTGTCTGAAATGATTATATAAGGTTGTGCGGTATTTCCGCAAGCTTGTCTTTGCAAGCGCGTAGTTCTAGTTGTATTCGTCGCATCGGTTCACGCTAGAGTTTTTTGGAAAGCTCTTTTCACGCGCTAACACGTGTTTGATTTATTGTTGTTTGTTTTTAGTCGTTCGTGAGTTATAGCGTCGCAAACATGGAGCAAAATAAAGAGAAAATACGGCATATTTTACAGTACTACTACGATAAAGGCAAAAATGCATCTCATGCTGCCAATAAAATTTGTGAAGTTTATGGACCCGATACAGTTTCCATTTCCACCGCACAACGATGGTTTCAACGTTTTCGTTCTGGTGCAGAGGTGATCGAAGATGCGCCACGGTCCGGAAGGCCTGTCGTCGAAAATTGCGATAAAATCGCTGAATTGATCGAAAGAGGCCGGCATAGTAGCAGCCGTAACATCCGCCAAGAGCTGGGCATGAGTCATCAAACCGTTATAAACCATTTGAAGAAGCTTGGATTCAAAAAGAAGCTCGATGTATGGGTGCCACACGACTTGACGCAAAAAAACATTTTGGCCCGTATGGATGCATGCGAATCGCTTCTGAATCGCAACAAAATCGACCCGTTTTTGAAGCGGATGTTGACTGGCGATGAAAAGTGGGTCACTTACGACAACGTGAAGCGCAAACGGTCGTGGTCGAAAAGCGGTGAAGCTGCCCAGACTGTGGCCAAGCCTGGATTGACGGCCAGGAAGGTTCTTCTGTGTGTTTGATGGGATTGGCAGGGAATCATCCACTATGAGCTGCTCCCCTATGGCCAAACGCTCAATTCGGACCTGTACTGCCAACCATCTTTGGCCATCTTTGATCAACAGAGGCCGAATTGTCTTCCATCAGGACAACGCCAGGCCACACACATCTTTGGTGACGCGCCAGAAGCTCCGGGAGCTCGGATGGGAGGTTCTTTTGCATCCACCGTATAGTCCGGATCTCGCACCAAGTGATTACCACCTATTTCATTCCATGGCGAACGAGCTTGGTAGTCGGAAGTTGGCCACAAGAGAGTCCTGTGAAAATTGGCTCTCCGAGTTTTTTCACAATAGGGAAGCGAGCTTCTATAAGAGGGGCATTATGAAGTTGGCACCTCGTTGGGAACTCGTCATCGAACAAAACGGCGCATATTTGACTTAAATCGCATTATTATAACCAATTTTATGAACAATTGAAAATTCAATAAAAATACCGCAAGATTTTTTGGACAACCTTATATTATCTCTATTTTCTATCTTTTCCACTTTATACGGTCCCGTATATTTAAAATCTTCTTTATGGCCTGCTTCGTTTTTTAATAAAACTTTATCTCCTATTGATAAGCTTATATCTTTTGCTTTAGAATCGTATAGTTCCTCATTTTTCCTCTTATTTTCTTCTAATATAATTCTAGCTCGCTTATATGCTAATTCTAATCTATACTTTGACTCTTTTGCATAGTCATCTACGTTATATAGTAGATTAATGTGGTTATCCATGCTATTAAATGATTTGTTAACGCTAGGTTTTCTGCTAAATACTAATTCATAGGGACAATAATTGTGTGTTGTGGATGGTGTGGTATTAAAACAATATACAAAGTATAATAACCAAACATCCCAATCAGTTTTGTCAACCGATATGTAAGACCGAATGTATTCGTTGAGTGTTCTATGGCTTCTTTCAACAGTTCCTAACGTCTGGTGATGGTAGGCTGTCGATGTTATGTTTTGAATGCCAAGGTATTTGCATAAATCTTTGATAATTGAATTCTTATATTATGTTCCCATGTCCGTAGTGAACGTCTTCATCGGACCGTACTTTAGAATAAAAGATTCAAAAATTGCTTTTGCTACTGTATTAGCACTTTTGTCAGGTATTGGTATGGCAACAAGGTATTTTGTTAAGTCACAAATTAAAGTGATGGCATATTCATATCCTTGCTCTGATTTTGGTAATGGACCGATCGTATCCACTATTACTCCATCAAATGCCATTAATGGACTTTCAGTTATTGTCAAAGGAGTTTTAGTATGGGTAGTAATTTTACTTTTTTGACATTTTGGACATTTTCTCACGTAAGATTTGATATCTCGTGACATGTTTTTCCAATTGAAATAACGTTTTAATTTCGACGTCGTTTTGTTATTCCTGTATGTCCTCCTTGTATTGGACTATCATGATATGTAGACATTATTTTTCCGATTTGTTTTTTATTTTCATTTTTTATTGTGGTCACCGGCTGGAGTAGCGCTACTTTTAGATTTTTTAGTATTTTATTGCCCATATTTATACTCTGTACCGAAGGTACATAGAGTATTATAAGTTTGTGCAAAAGTATGTAACATCCAGAAGGAAGCATCTCCGACCCCATAAAGTATATATATTCTTGATCAGCATCAACAGCCGAGTCGATATAGCCATGTCCGTCTGTCCGTCTGTCTGTCCGTATGAACGCACAGATCTCAGAGATGGTAAGAGATAGAGGTTTGACATGTATGGGACACATGCTTCTTATGTCTGCAGGCAGATCAAGTTTATTTTCAATTTTGGCCACGCCCCCTCCCGCCCCCGCAATTTAGAAATAACGTTATATCTCCCACTGTTTTAAAGATAGGTGCGTTGTTCCTTTTAGATATATTTAGTAATAAGGATAACTTATCGATCAGCCAAAAAAATGGTGAAGATTGGATGAACGGTTTTCGAGTTATGATCAAAAGACTATTCGCTGAGCGTATAATTTCGTTTGTACAGAGTATGCTTTAGTCGGGCTTGACCGACTTTCTTTTTTGTTTTAAAAGAATCAATTGAAACGTGTTCAAAGATTTCTTCACACGGTGCCATTTTTAGTTGAATAATTCCATGTATACCGGCATCTTTTTCAAGCCTTTGGAAAAATTGATCTAAATCAAAAATCCATTAGTATATAGGTCATCAACATTAATTCTTGCAATTATTTTTTTTCCATGTTTCAAGAAACATTTTAATAAATTTACTGCAATGTCACTACTTTTTTAACATCTTCATTTCGAATGACGTTATATATTTTGCCCTTCGAAGTGTTCGGTTGCTTGTGCTATTCCGAATCTATTCCTGCGCAGGATTTTTTATGTCTACTTTCGCTTCTTGTAGTGACTTTTAGGATTTGTTTTGGTATTTCTTTGAGTTGATCAATGGTTATTCTAGATAACGCAACTGCAACATGATTGTCCTTTCCCTTAAGATATTCGACTGTAAATTGGTATTCTACTAAATCAAGTCTCATTCTTGTTAATTTTGAGCTTGGATTTGTCATTTAAAATAGAAACGTTAGTGGTCTATGATCTGTTTTAACTGTAAAATGTTTTCCATATATATATGGTCTGAAATAATTTATTGCCCAATGTATTGCGGCTAATTCTTGTTCTGTGGTGTTTTTATTAGATTCACCTTTGGTAAATGATCGTGAAGCATATGCAACAGGAAGTTGTATTCCGTTGCTTTCTTGAGTTAATACGGCTCCACAAGATTGTTTACTTGCATCCGTGATGATACAACATTTTTTGGAAAAATCTGGATATTGCAGTAATGTCGGGGACATTAATTTTTCTTTTAAATAATCGAAAGCTTCGTGACATTGAGGTGTCCATTCGAACTTAACATTCTTTTTACATAAGTATGTAATGTGGCGGGAATAGTCCGCGATTTTGATAAATCGACGATAATAGTTACAAAATGCAACGAATCTTCTAGCACTGTCTGCGTCAGTAGGTACTGGATAACTTTTTATGACTTCATACTTTTTGTCATCCGGTAGAATTCCTTAACTAGTGCATTTATGGCCTAGAAACGTAACTTCATGCATGAAGAATGTACATTTTTTGGGGTGTAATTTTAAATTATGTTTTCTGCACAATTCAAATACGTTAATTAAATTTTTTAGCATGTGCTTTTCTGAGCAACCGATAACTATTAAATCGTCCATATAAAGAAACGCTTGAGAGGGATTTAATCCTGAAAATTCTATTGTCATCATTCTTTGGAAAGAATTTGGTGCTATTTTTAATCCATAGGGTAATCATGTGAAACGATAAGAGCCGTTGTTCGTTAAAAATGAAGTTATGTTTCTTGAATCTTCGTTTAATTCTATCTAATGGAATCCAGACATTAGATCTAAACATGAAAAGTATTTGGCTCTTCCCAATTGGTCTAGAATATCGTCTATTCTTGGTAATGGGAATTTATCTGCCAAAAGTTTCTTATTTATCTGACGGTAATCAACCACTAAACGCCACCTTTTAGTGTTTAAATCAGGTAGTGATTTTTTTGGAACTAAAAGCAATGGGCTGTTGTACTCTGACACTGATGGTTCTACAATGTTATCTTTTATTAATTTCTCAACTTGTTTTACAATTTCATCTTTCTGACTATGGGAGTTTCTGTAATTTTTTATATAAGCTGGTTCATCATCTTTCAATCTCAATTTTTGGTCATAGAAATTATTTGTCGTAATTGGTTCTGTTCCCAATCCGAATATGTCTGTGTATTTCGAACACAATTCTGTCAAAACGTCTTTGTATTGAGACGGGAAATTCTTTTTTAACTGAGATAATACTAATTCCTTTCTTTGTGAATCATTTATCTGTAATATTTCATAATTTTGAAGTGGTTCATATTGAAGTTTGTCTAATTTTAGAACTTGAGTTTTGTTCGTTGTATTCAGTATGCGAACGAATGCATTTTTTGTATGGGAAATTGTATTTGCGATGAAAATTTCTTTTTGAATCTCTTGATTTGGTATTAGAATCTCTTCGTCATCTGTATTAAGTATAATTTGTCTTATTACTTCGGATCGACATGGAATAACGATTTCGTTACTGTCTGTATTATAGACAATTGGGATGTGTATTGAAGATTGTAAATTGTTTGGTCGTAGTATCGCTTTCTGGAGTGAAGTCGAGTAGACCATTGAATGTTTTTATGAAGTCTACTCCAAGAATTCCATTTCCTGGTATTGGAAAATCAGTTGGTACTATATGGAAGTTGTATGGTATAATGAAGTTACCTGTTCTCAATTCGAGAAATGTTTGACCAAGTGATTTTGTTGATCTTTTCCTATTCCTGTTATCTGTGTTATATTAGTAAGATCGGTATCTTGAAATATATCGGAATTTTCTTTTATAATTGAAATATCTGATCCTGTATCTATTAAAAATGTATATAGTTTTCCTGTGTTCATTTTTTATATTGATGTAAATACTTAAACTGAGATTGATAGTGTGAATTTTTGAGTTTATTGGTTTGGAATACTTAAGGGATTTTGTTGGTTTTCCGACGTGCTTTGTGCATGTCTGACGTTATTATTTCTGTTATTGTTGTTATTTTGGTTATTCTGATTGTTTTGGTTGCCTATTGGCATTATTGGCTTTATTGTAGTTTTGATTGAAGCCTCTGTAATTTCCTGAAAAATTTCCACGGCCTCTATTGTTAATTCTGTAGTTGTTATTTTGGTAACCATTATTGTTTTGGTAATTATAATTATTATGGAAGTTACCTCTTCCACGGTAATTACCTCTGAAGTTATAACCTCTATAGCCATGTCCTCCTTGGGTATATAGTACCGAGCTTGCGTTGCCCGTCATTTCTGTACTACAATGTATGTATTTGGTAATGGCTTCGTTCATTGTTTTGAATGTGCCTGCTTCCAAAATAGTTTTCAACTTACCATGCTCACAGTTTTTGATCATGGTCGTTATGGCCTCTTTTGTGCTGAAGGTATCAGCATGCTCTGCACTAAGTCCTTCATCGATATATGACGATTCAATTTACGTAAAGTTTCTATTTCGTTTGTAAACTGTGTTGCTGTTTTTCCCTTTTGGAAAACATTTGCCATCTTGGCCTTCACTACATCGGATATTTCACCGACAATTGTAGCCTGAAATTTTTGAATAATCGCGTCGATTGTTGTTTCATTTTGGACTTTTTATAGAGTTGAGCCGACAATATTTGATTTTATTACTTCTACAGCAAGTCTTTCAAATTGACCTTTTGTAAGGTTTACCAATTTTACTGCTGTTAAAAATCTTTGAAGGTGTAATTTTTTTCCGTCAAATTCAGGGATTGCTTGGGAAATTTCCCTTATATATGCCCTGTCAGCTACTGATGTATCTGTCATTGTGCTTGGCTTTTGTTCTATCACGCTAGAATTTGAATCGGAATCTAGATCTGACAACTCTGTTAATGTTATTACAGCTGGAATTGTCAAATTATGTATGTCTTTTTCTTCTACTTCGGTGTCTGATTCATTTTCATTTTCTTCAATCTCTTCATTCTGAGGAAGTTCATAAATTTCATTTATTTCTATTGTCGAGGGTGTATTTAAAACTGTTGGAATTGATATGTCTAAATTAAATTTCGTCTTTACAGATACTAAATTTAATCTGAGTTTATTTAAAACTTTCGATACTTGTGACCAATGATTATTAGTCAATTTTTCTCGATGGTCGTATGTTAACTGACGTGCTTCATTAAAGCATTCTACTAGTATGTTTGCGTGTTTATTAACCGTTGTATTTTGTACGGATCTTTTCTGACTTAAGCATTTATAGGATTTGTCAAACTTATTTCTAATATCTCTGATGCTGGTTACTATTTCCTGCCACTCCATGTAAATAAAAGTTTTGCCTTCTAAGTAATTACATTTTAATTTTCATTTATTAATTTGTTTAAATATATATATAATTTTTTTTTTAAGGATATTTATGTATGCAGACAAAATCTTTATTTTATTTATTTTTTTTTTTTATATTTTATCAAGGTCGTTTGCTCTACTCTGATATTTCTTATACAACTTGGTGAAAGTGTTAGCACACAAAAGTACGACAATGATAATTAGTAATATTGTTATTAATTTCAGTTCGGGTTGTGAAACCTCGATTGTATTTATAACGTTTGCGCTTGAATCCGCAACTTTTGCCGTATGGTCCAACATAATTGATAGCTTTGTTTTTACGTTAATTCTAAGTAATCAATCGAAAACGAATCTGAATTCAGTGCGAACAATAAAAATATTCAAGACCGAGTGCACTTTGTGCCTCGTGTAATAAAGTTAACAAATATACAAAACCTGACCAAATTGTTTTAATTGGATTGATTTGGAATGACGCCAACTTCTACATGGCGACCGTGACAATTGGTCTAAATAGACCTGGACCTGGACGGACAAAAATAAATTTTAAGGAGCAGCAGCAGCAGCAGAATAACCAATATGCCAATATCTGGGGATCGACCCAACAGAAGCAAAAACTTTGAACAACAACAACAGCAGCAGCAACAACAATGCAAACTATTTGTATAAGAACAATTTCAACTACAATTGACGACATCATCAGAAGCAACAACAGCGGCAGCAACATTAACTGAAATATACAACAACAACTGCAACAACATCAGCGGCAGCAACAAATATAAACGAGTACGTACTACAGTGAAAACAAATATTAACGATTTGTCTATGTCTAGACATCAACAACCAGAGCACATCGCTCTTCAAGATTCTGCTCTTATCGAGCAAAGGGACTCGTTTTCAAAATCCTGTTTCCATTTATTATTTCTGAATACAGTTTTATACTTTACGTTTATCTTCTTTTGAATATATGTATAAGAAAAATTTATAATATTTATCTGTCATGACTTTTGAATTTAAAAAAAAAACTTCGTATCTTTGTTATTTTTCAAATTTACATTCGCAAAAAAAAATTTTTTTGATTGTTGAAATGAAAATTGTATTAGGTAGGGGACATATGACTGGTTTATATTATTGTGCTCTATATACATCAATACCAGCCATATGTTATTAGTATAAAAGCCTAACAGGGTTTAGTAATTTACAAGCAGAGATTGCACTCATTCGCTTGTGGTTTGCGGTTTGTTATTAAAAATAAAGGCAAAATAAGGCATTGGCATCACTGCAGCTTTGTTTGCGTTACTTTGCTCTTCTGCAAAGCGGTTTTGGTTTTCTCCAGTTCTTCAGGGTGTCTTTTATGTTGTCCAGTTTATCCTGGTAGATTCTTCTCTCGTCTTCTGTTTTGAACGCTTTTATCAAGTTGATTGTAAGCCTGCGTTCTTCCAGCAGCTTGTGTTCTCGGCCGCCCCTCTTCTTTTTGGGTTTTGCTTTTTGTTGCTGGCGTGCCCTGTACTCAGCTATTGTGAGTGGGCGTGGTCCATCGTTGGGATATACCTCTAGAGCCTCTTGTAAGGTGGGTGCGTCCCTTTGCTCGATAGGAGCAGAATCTTGAAGAGCGATGTACTCTGGTGTTGATGTCTAGACATAGACAAATCGTTAATATTTGTTTTCACTGTATTACGTACTCGTTTATATTTGTTGCTGCCGCTGATGTTGTTGCAGTTGTTGTTGTATATTTCAGTTAATGTTGCTGCCGCTGTTGTTGCTTCTGATGATGTCGTCAATTGTAGTTGAAATTGTTGTTATGCAAATAGTTTGCATTGTTGTTGCTGCTGCTGTTGTTGTTGTTGTTCAAAGTTTTTGCTTCTGTTGGGTCGATCCCCATATATTGGCATATTGGTTATTCTGCTGCTGCTGCTGCTCCTTAAAATTTATTTTTGTCCGTCCAGGTCCAGGTCTATTTAGACCAATTGTCACGGTCGACATGTAGAAGTTGGCGTCATTCCAAATCAATCCAATTAAAACAATTTGGTCAGGTTTTGTATATTTGTTAACTTTATTACACGAGGCACAAAGTGCACTCGGTCTTGGAAATTTTTATTGTTCGCAAAGAATTCAGATTTCAGATTGATTGCTTAGAATTATGGTACGTTTTGCTTAAGCTAAAGTCGCGCAGCTACGCTGTCAGAAACGCTGGCAGCGGAGCGACTACATTATGTGTTTATTATTTACAGAACGCTCAGAGCGGCGCTGTGCGGGAGAGAGTGATATGTGCACATAGATTGAGCGTGGGACTTGAATGTACATAAACATTGCAACAAAGTGTAACAATGTGTGTAAGTTAAAATGTACTGGGTACAGTGGGTACTGTAGTGGCCAAAGATTAAGGTAAAGATATTCTTAAATGTAAATATTCATACTGTCTGCTCGCGTTATAAATAGTAGTAGAAATAGTAGTGCATTAGCAAACGCAGCGAAAGGGCGCGAGTGTTAAATTCCAAAGTTAAACTCATCATATTGCACTCCAATTAGAATTTGACTCAAAAGTCCAATCACCAACTGTTCTTGCCATGAGATTGAGTGATTATCAGTCAGATCATCCGATAATGCCGTTGGGATCTGACGCCTACGCACGCGGTATCCTATGTCTGCCATTGGTGTGAGCAGAACAGAGATAGTCTAGTTAGGAAAGCTCAAGTCTGGTTAGCCCTTGCAGCAGTGAATAAGTTCTGAGTGGGTTAGTTTAAGATTTTGGTTGGAGTTAAGCGGACGTGTCGCTCAAGACCAACAAATAAAAGCAATTACATAACGTACATGTGCCACGTTGATAATTTTAAAGTGAAAACTCTCTGCCTTTTCCTGGTTCGGAATCAATACAACCGTGTTTACCGCGCTTAGGAATACTTGCAAGGAGGTATATCTTGGTTTTACTTGTGTTTTGTGCTGAGTGGTTAAATATCGAATTTCTTTAATATAGCCCGTGTTGGGGTCACGTTTCCATAACCCAACCCGACCCCACCCAACCTTTTCTGTACTTGACGGGATCTCTTTCTATCCATTTGGGCCGAATAATCCAGAGCCAATTCATTGGGATCAGCAAGTGGATAAAATTGCTGCCCCTGGCGGCCACCGCCAACAACCAGCAGCCAGTGGGTGTCACATAACCACAAAGTAGCTCCCGCTAGTTGGAGTTACGTAACCATCCAGAGACCCAAACAGTTCTTGGCGAGGCTCATCGGTATCCATCCCTAAATCATCTAAGATATCCAAACCAGCCAATTAGCCATATGATCTGAGTGAAGAGTAGCATTTGAGCCAAGAAAGATTATATAATGGCCGTCTAGTTAAAGTCGCACCTCAGCGAGCTTCCTATAAAATCTTGTTGTCACAGACGGCCAATCTTGGTGTGGAATTCTTAATTTGTTAACAGTAAGCGGTCTCGTCCTACCGTCCACTATGAATGAGGCGCTCCCTTGTAATGGTTCAAGCCAACTTACATAGTCCATGTGTACCATAGTGACTCTCAAACTGTAATTTTTATTTGCTTTATAATTCTGTTAGAACTATAAAATAATTACGATAGATATATTAAGCCATTTATGAAATTTGTTCAGATAACTAATATGGAGTGTTTGGATATCGAACGGGTATGAATTTGAAATTATAGTCCTAATTAGCCATAAACTTATATCGATGTATGCAACCTTTATTCACAGCGACACTTGCCTGCGTCGTCTCTGAGCTCACCGACTACGAGGAGTAAGTTTTTGTAAACAATGCTGTAAGTTTCTTTAAAAACCTAACCAACCATACATCCATTAAGCATTAGTATTATTAAACCTTTTTATAATTTGTTTTGGGACAAGGCCATTGAAAAGCGCCTAATGTTACATGTGAATACCTCGTTCGAGCACCCAAAACCACTTATTTAAATAGAGTTATCAACCTTGTATAATATTATCCCTTATTTTGAAGTTAGCCTGAAAATGTTGATATACTTTGAATTCACCCTGAATCAATTAAATGAAACCTTGTAATTATTCTACCTGATCATGTTCTAACTTATTAATTTTCGCCCTTAGTAAAGTATGGGAGGTGCGGTCACAACATGAAAGTCTAGAACGAGTTGTAAAAGGGCGCAACAGCCTTGGTCGGGCTGATTGCGCAGGTAGGGTGGGTAGAGACATGGGGGCTTATGAACACCAAAGTCCCTGAACACGACAAAACTTAGTTGAGATCCCTATACTCCGTCAGAAATATAATTCATACTTTTGTTTTTACCCCGTCCATAATGCTTCAGTACTATTTATCTTAAAAATGTGCACTTAAATATTATGCTTGTGTGCGTTAGAGTATGTTAAGAGAGGGAAAGTAGAAAGAACCCCCGACACAAACCGGCGAGCTAGCAAGAGCATAGCTAGAAGTGCACGTATCGAAACCCCTTTATACTCAGCTAGTCGAACATCATCTAGATTCAGCAGCAGCACACTACATAATTGGCGCCCAAACGTGTGGAGCCCAAGAATATAAATTTGCCCTTCGATGTATATGTCACCAATGCATCAACATGATTTGTGGCTAAGCTCCACTATTGCTCTGTCAGTATGAAAATAGTTTTGTCAGTATTTTAATAAGCAGTCATATACGGTTATGTATCAGTGGTTGTTACATATGGAATTTGCGATCCTTATCCAATTATTGGATAAATCGACCTATGTATATTCTGCTGACAGCACATGACTAACTGTGATTGCGAGTTGGAAATATATCTAATTCAATCAAATGACCACAGACTCAGCAAGGGGATAACTATTGATGTTAATTTCGGAATTGGCTGTAATCATTCATTCTCATGAGTATACGGACCAAATTATATTTAATAGCATCACTGCTTTGAGACACAACTGTGGCAACAGTAGTTTACCTTCGGAATTCTGCTCAGATATTGGAATAGCAGTCTTTATTTACATTAAGTAAAGAGTGACCAGATCAGACTTAATACCGAAAGTAAGCTTTCAATAAAATAGTTCAAGTTCACTCAAAGGGGTTCTCACTAAGTAAACCAAAGACTTTCTTGCTGAACAACCGCACCATACCATGCTCGAAAAGGGCGATCACCTTATTATTTTTGCTTTCTAGAAATTCTTATAGAATCTCAGTTTCATTCACTAAACGATATTCATTCATTCATTTTAAAATTCTTTTTATGCACCAAAATGCCGCTGCAGCATAGCAACGAAAGTATAGTTGCAGCTTTAAACGCTGCAGACCCATTCTGTGGCAGTTGCCAAGAAATTCTGAAACAGGATCAGTTGATCGCTACTACACCCTGTCTCCATAAATTTCATAAAGATTGTATAACCGACCACTTGAAGAGTGCTCATGAGTGCCCAGTTTGTAAAAAAGAGTGCAATCCAAGCCTATTGGGGTACGAGAGTAATACACTAGCTGCAGAGTTGCACGAAAACGATTATATCGCGTCTAATCCAGTAGCAAATATCACTCAGAGAGGCGCGAGGTCTAACCCAAGTACCGATCCACAGGGCAATGGAATGGTATCGAATTTAACATCATTACCTAATAATAGGGGAAAGAAACCAAATAGAGGTAGAGGATACGGTCGAGGAACTACTCCTAAACGAGGAATGCAACTCCGATCACAGGCACAAGCGAGACAGGATTTTTCTGAGCGAAGGCTATCTCTAGGCAGTATCGGAGATAAATCAATTGGCCAAGAAACCAGTGCGAGCCTTACTGGTTACATCCAGGTGGCCTTGCAAGAACAACAAAGAGAAATGATGAAAGATCTCAGCTCCTTTATTAAATCCTCAATTGAACAGGTTATGCAGTCGCAGCTCGCTAATCTCAACATCGTAGAAACTCAGCAACCCCGGGGTTCTTCTCATAATTCTAGTGGCCCCGCGATAGGTCCATCAACCGAAACGAATTCGCATCATCATGACTTGAGAAGCCCTAGACTCAGTCATTCCGCATCTAGTATTGCTCCAGAAAAGGCAGCCAACATCTTGCTTAGTTGGCGTATAAAGTTCGACGGAGCTAAAGAGTCAATGCATGTGGAGGAATTTCTCTATCGCGTGCGCTCATTGACAACTCAAAATCTTGACGGTAATTACCAATTACTTTGCGATAATTTACATTTGCTTTTTACGGGCAAAGCTAATGATTGGTTCTGGAGTTTCCACAGGAAAAACCACCAATTCAACTGGCAAAATTTTTGTACAGCCTTTCGTCAAAGATTCGATGACGCAAAGGACGATTTCGATCTGTGGGAGTTAATAAGAAAACGTCACCAAAAGGACAATGAATCCTTTGACGATTTTCAGTCTGCGATTGAGGACTTAGTGTCTCGACTATCGCATGAAATAAGTGAACTCAAGCTAATCGACATTTTAAAACGAAATGCTAAGAATGCTCTAAGATATGAGTTGCTACATCTCAAAATTCAAAGTAGAAGCGAACTAAGGGATGAAGTTAGAAAACATGAAAATTTTTGCCGTGACAGCACTCATTTTATCCCAAGACCAAAATTTGGAAAGCAAATTGTATCGGAAATTCTTAGCGAAGGGGAGGAACTTGATGATGAAAGTATCTCGGAGATACGCCGCCAGAAGTTAACTTGTTGGAACTGCGATAAGGCAGGCCATCGATTTGACGACTGTGTGGGAGAAAGACGCGTATTTTGTTACGGATGTGGCGCTAAAAATACGTTCAAGCCCCGTTGCAGCAAGTGTAACCCGGCGGAAAACCGCAAGAAGGATGCGCAAACCAACACCATTTTGTCGCATCCGATCACAAACGCGAACTAGAAGATCCGACTAGTTACTTGTCGAACACCGGTGTGGTGATCGACACCAACTCGGATAATAAACACAATAATGACCCAGCTATATCAATTAAAAATATGAATGTACAAACTCAAACAGATCTAGACTCTACTTTTGAATGTTATAAAGATACTCAACCAATAAACCATCGTCTTTCGTCCCAAGCGGTCAACTATCCGTCTGAGAGAATTCTGGAAAAAGGTTAATGAAGTGCGTAAACGTCTTATATCTTCGGTTTTTATGAATTCAGATAACCGACTATATACCGAACTCACGGTCGAGGGCCAACAGTTTACAGCCTTGTTAGATTCCGGAGCTACAATTAGCTGTCTTGGAAATGAAGCAGCTAAAATATTGGCTAAACACCCAAAAGCACGAAAATGCTCGGGCCGTATTAAAACAGCCAGTAATGAAGCTTGTAAGGTAGTGTCTGAGCTAATTGTTCCTATTCAGTTTAGGGAACGTACAAATGACGTTAGGTTCTTTATTGTACCAGATCTCAAACAGAATGTGTATTTGGGAATGGACTTCTGGAAAGATTTTGGATTGCTTACGAATATCCTAGAGGGTACGAAAGTCGTTCATGAGTTGGATGTCGGTACCGAGAATAAGGCTGATGAGATTCCAAAAATGCATACTCTTAGGGATGTGCAGAGGCGTCAGTTAGACTCGGTGATCAATATATTTCCATCGTATGAGCGCGAAGGTTTAGGACGAACACATGTTATTGAACATTCTATTGAAATGGAATCTACGGTGCCCGTTAAACAACGTTTCTGGCCAATTTCACCGGCCAAGGAAAAGTTGATGTTCGATGAAGTGGAAAATATGCTGGCCTTAGACGTGATCGAAGAATCCAACAGTTCGTGGAGTAGCAACTGCGTACTCGTCAAGAAAGGCACAAAGAATCGCCTCTGTTTGGATTCTAGGGAAATTAATAAGCACACGCGAAAAGACGCCTACCCCTTGCCTCATATTGACGGCATTCTTAGTAGGTTGCCACCAGCAAAATATATAACCGGCTTAGATATGAAGCACGCGTATTGGCAGATACCATTAGAAAAAAGTTCCCGCCATTACACGGCTTTTACGGTCCCAAATCGGCCGCTTTTTCAATATAAAGTAATGCCTTTTGGCCTCACAAATGCTGCGCAAACGCTCTGTCGTCTTATGGACCACGTAATACCTGCCAACTTACGCAGTCGCGTGTTTGTTTATTTAGACGACTTATTAATTTTGTCCGAAGACTTTGATTCGCATTTGATATTATTGCAAGAGGTGGCTGTACATTTACGAAAAGCGAACTTGACCATTAACATAGCCAAGTCGCACTTCTGTATGGAAGAAATTAAGTATTTAGGCTTTATAATTGGTCATGGTCAGCTAAAAACTGACCCCAACAAAATTCGAGCCATTAACGAATTTCCCATTCCGAAGACGGTGAAGCAACTTCGGAGGTTCCTTGGACTTTCCGGTTGGTATCGCCGATTTATTGATAATTATGCTACGATAAGCTGTCCTTTGACCGAACTCTTGAAGAAGCATCGACCTTTCTCCTGGACACCAGCTGCGGAAGAGTCATTTAATAAACTTAAAGATTGTCTGACCTCAGCTCCGATTCTGTCCACTCCAGATTTTAATAAACCTTTTGTTTTGGTATGTGACGCTAGTACGTTTGGGTTAGGCTGCGTTTTAGCGCAGGTAAATGAGAAAGGTGAAGAGTTACCTATAGCCTATATGTCCGAAAAACTTTCCAAGGCACAGAAAAATTACTCTATCACAGAGCTTGAATGTCTGGCCGTTATAAAAGGAATCAAAAAATTCCGAGCCTACGTAGAGGGCCAGGACTTTCAAGTTATAACGGACCATGCTTCATTGTTATGGCTTATGAAGCAGAAGGACTTGACAGGGCGATTAGCCCGTTGGGCAATTAAACTGCAAGGGTTTTCCTTCAAAATCTCTCACCGAAGCGGAGCTCAAAATGTGGTTGCGGATGCACTTTCCCGCCAAAACGAACTCAACGCAGTTGAACTCGATGAACAAGGTCCCATTGTTGACTTAAAATCTGATGAGTTCAAATCGCAGGAGTATAGTGATCTGTTAGACCAAATTCGTGCCAACCAATCCAAGCTACCTGACTTAAAAATTGAAAACGGTTTCGCATACAAGAGAACCGAGCCTGTCACAAGTGATCGAAACAGTGACAAGTCAACCTGGAAGCTTTGGGTGCCTCCTGGCCTCACTAAAGATATAATTTCTAGAGCTCATGATCCCCCAAATGCCTCACACAGTGGCATAGTGAAAACCATAGACAAGCTAAAAAGGTATTTATTTTGGCCAAAGATGGTTAAACAAATAAGAGAATATATCTCGGATTGTGATGTTTGTCACCAAACAAAAAGCCCAAACATAGTTTTAAAACCGCCAATGGGCAAGCCAATGGTTTCCGAAAGACCATTTCAGAAGCTATATATGGACCTGTTAGGGCCATATCCTCGTTCAAAAGCGGGAAATATTGGTTTATTGGTTGTCGTTGATCATAACACCAAATTTCATTTCCTTTGCCCCTTGAAAAAGTTCACCTCAAACAAAGTTTGCGAATTTTTGGAAAACACGCTTTTTTGTACATTTGGAGTACCCGAAAGTATATTGACTGATAATGGGTCTCAATTTGTATCGGGTATCTTTAAGGCATTCCTGACTAGGTTTGGAGTATCTCACATTTGCACGGCTATTTATTCGCCACAAGCTAACGCGAGTGAGAGACTGAACCGTTCTATTTTAGCCGCGATACGAGCTTATGTGGGTAATGATCACACGAACTGGGATAAGAAATTACCAGAAATTAGTGCAGCCTTAAGATCTAATATCCATCGCAGCACCGGATTTTCCCCATACTTCTTAGTATTTGGGCAAAATATGGTCTTAAACGGAAAGGACTATGAGCTGCTCCGACGATTAGAATTACTATCCGAGGATACTAGAATTGACCAGCAGAGCGCACTACAAGTTATACGACAAGCCGCTCAACAAAAGATAGCCGAATCACACGAACATAATGCTAATGTTTACAACTTGCGCAGTCGCAGTTTACAACTTAAAGTAGGTGATTCCGTCTATGCTCGGAACTTCTGTCAGAGCAACGCTATCAAGAAATTTAGCTCTAAATTAGCCCCTGTTTTTATACCCGCTGTGGTTACACGTAAAGTCGGGACATCTTATTACCAATTAGCCAATGATACGGGCAAGAACATAGGTGTATATCATCTAAAAGATATACAGACTAAAGCATAACCAAATCATCGCCTTTTTCAGTTAAAGCCGTAGTAGTAATTACTAGACGTCTTCAACTGCGCTGTAGTGGCCAAAGATTAAGGTAAAGATATTCTTAAATGTAAATATTCATACTGTCTGCTCGCGTTATAAATAGTAGTAGAAATAGTAGTGCATTAGCAAACGCAGCGAAAGGGCGCGAGTGTTAAATTCCAAAGTTAAACTCATCATATTGCACTCCAATTAGAATTTGACTCAAAAGTCCAATCACCAACTGTTCTTGCCATGAGATTGAGTGATTATCAGTCAGATCATCCGATAATGCCGTTGGGATCTGACGCCTACGCACGCGGTATCCTATGTCTGCCATTGGTGTGAGCAGAACAGAGATAGTCTAGTTAGGAAAGCTCAAGTCTGGTTAGCCCTTGCAGCAGTGAATAAGTTCTGAGTGGTTTAGTTTAAGATTTTGGTTGGAGTTAAGCGGACGTGTCGCTCAAGACCAACAAATAAAAGCAATTACATAACGTACATGTGCCACGTTGATAATTTTAAAGTGAAAACTCTCTGCCTTTTCCTGGTTCGGAATCAATACAACCGTGTTTACCGCGCTTAGGAATACTTGCAAGGAGGTATATCTTGGTTTTACTTGTGTTTTGTGCTGAGTGGTTAAATATCGAATTTCTTTAATATAGCCCGTGTTGGGGTCACGTTTCCATAACCCAACCCGACCCCACCCAACCTTTTCTGTACTTGACGGGATCTCTTTCTATCCATTTGGGCCGAATAATCCAGAGCCAATTCATTGGGATCAGCAAGTGGATAAAATTGCTGCCCCTGGCGGCCACCGCCAACAACCAGCAGCCAGTGGGTGTCACATAACCACAAAGTAGCTCCCGCTAGTTGGAGTTACGTAACCATCCAGAGACCCAAACAGTTCTTGGCGAGGCTCATCGGTATCCATCTCTAAATCATCTAAGATATCCAAACCAGCCAATTAGCCATATGATCTGAGTGAAGAGTAGCATTTGAGCCAAGAAAGATTATATAATGGCCGTCTAGTTAAAGTCGCACCTCAGCGAGCTTCCTATAAAATCTTGTTGTCACAGACGGCCAATCTTGGTGTGGAATTCTTAATTTGTTAACAGTAAGCGGTCTCGTCCTACCGTCCACTATGAATGAGGCGCTCCCTTGTAATGGTTCAAGCCAACTTACATAGTCCATGTGTACCATAGTGACTCTCAAACTGTAATTTTTATTTGCTTTATAATTCTGTTAGAACTATAAAATAATTACGATAGATATATTAAGCCATTTATGAAATTTGTTCAGATAACTAATATGGAGTGTTTGGATATCGAACGGGTATGAATTTGAAATTATAGTCCTAATTAGCCATAAACTTATATCGATGTATGCAACCTTTATTCACAGCAACACTTGCCTGCGTCGTCTCTGAGCTCACCGACTACGAGGAGTAAGTTTTTGTAAACAATGCTGTAAGTTTCTTTAAAAACCTAACCAACCATACATCCATTAAGCATTAGTATTATTAAACCTTTTTATAATTTGTTTTGGGACAAGGCCATTGAAAAGCGCCTAATGTTACATTTGAATACCTCGTTCGAGCACCCAAAACCATTTATTTAAATAGAGTTATCAACCTTGTATAATATTATCCCTTATTTTGAAGTTAGCCTGAAAATGTTTATATACTTTGAATTCACCCAGAATCAATTAAATGAAACCTTGTAATTATTCTACCTGATCATGTTCTAACTTATTAATTTTCGCCCTTAGTAAAGTATGGGAGGTGCGGTCACAACATGAAAGTCTAGAACGAGTTGTAAAAGGGCGCAACAGCCTTGGTCGGGCTGATTGCGCAGGTAGGGTGGGTAGAGACATGGGGGCTTATGAACACCAAAGTCCCTGAACACGACAAAACTTAGTTGAGATCCCTATACTCCGTCAGAAATATAATTCATACTTTTGTTTTTACCCCGTCCATAATGCTTCAGTACTATTTATCTTAAAAATGTGCACTTAAATATTATGCTTGTGTGCGTTAGAGTATGTTAAGAGAGGGAAAGTAGAAAGAACCCCCGACACAAACCGGCGAGCTAGCAAGAGCATAGCTAGAAGTGCACGTATCGAAACCCCTTTATACTCAGCTAGTCGAACATCATCTAGATTCAGCAGCAGCACACTACAGTACTCTATATGTGTGCATACCACAACGTCCAACCTAAAGCCATCACCTTAGCCTTAACATATTCATCTACCAATTGCTAACCAGCAGGACGGTGTATCCCGAGCTTCGCGGTGCATCTGCAAGAAGGCTTTCTTTCTCCGCTACTATGGGTTGTAGCAGTTAACCGACTGCTGTGGATCTTGGAATCGGAGGGACATGTAGTGGTGGCTTACGCCGACGATATTGCCATTTTTAAATGTAGACTATTTCCACAGACGCTGTGTAACCTCATGCAGAACGCACTGACTACACTTGATCATTGGACAATATCTTGCGGGCTGGGCGTGACTACGGACAATGTCAAATACTTGGGAGTCATTCTGGATAGGAAACTACTCTAGAATGACAACATAAACGAACGCATAAAAAAGTCAACCCACGGTAACAACATCCACGGAAGCGCTAAATACTATTTTCCACCTACTACCACTAGACCTTGTATCAAAGCAAAGAGCTATAACAACAGCTCTTAGACTAAGATAATCCGATGCGGGGGCAAGTCGGGACATTTAACAATACTCAATGACCAAACGAGTATACCGTTAAATACTGATTACCCTGTACCACAAACGACGTTCGTCAAATCATACGACGTCTTTATTCCAAGCCGACACGAGTGGGACAATCTTCCCCACAGCAGAGCCAATGCCATCAACATCTACACGAACTCACCAAGCGGAGGTGGTGTCCATCCAGGAAGCAGCCACCTACCTTAGCTCATTACCAACTAGAGAAGGAATCGTCTTCATATACTCAGACAGTCAAGCCGCCCTCAAAACCCTTGACTCATAAAGCAATAATACCAAAACAGAGACACGAGACTTCAGTATACACCTTACATGGGTGCCTGTACACCGCAACATAGAAGAAAATGAGTCTGCGGACAAACTGGCCAGAATAGGTACCACCATCGAGCTCCTTTCAGAGAAGAGCACGATAGGGATGCCTATGTCTACTTTTAAGCTCCACACGAAAACTGAAATACGTCGTCTCGCCGCTGATAGGTGTAAAAGAATTTCCTCCTGTGCGGTAGCAAGGCTTAAACCTAAAGCGTACCACCACGCTTTTACGCCACAGAAGGGAACACATTTTGCTTCTGGTGGGAACCCTAATGGGCCACTGTCTTATCGGCAGACACGCTGCACGCCTAGGAGTTACTCACCATTTTTTCTGCAGAAGCTGCAGGCACAAAGAAGACGAGGAAGCAGTACACCACCTCCTCTGCCATTGCCCCGCCCTGAGTAGAAGGAGACTTAGGACACTAGGTCAACCTCTCCTACTTAACCAATCGGAGACATTCGAGCTAGAGATCCCAGCTTTACTAAAATTCATTCTGTCCACACAATGGTTCAGTAACGAGGACCCCCCAGCTCATCCTGTTTATCGACATGAAAAGTTACATCAACACACACGTTATCCACACAAATCTTTAGTATGAAGCATCCAATGGTGGCCAATGCCTTCAAGGTGTTTGACTATGTGCCCGTCTTTCACCTTTCTGCTCGTGGCACACATGTATACACATTGATTTGGAGTCTCTTTTGCTCTTGAAAAAAAAATTTCGCGTCGCTTTATCGTAATTTGGATACTCTTTACCGTAGGTACATAGAGTATTATAAGTTTGTGCAAAAGTATGTAACATCAAGAAGGAAGCATCTCCGACCCTATAAAGTATATATATTCTTGATCAGCATCAACAGCCGAGTCATGTCCGTCATGTCCGTCCGTCCGTCTGTCTGTCCGTATGAACTCACAGATCTCAGAGATGGTAAGAGATAGAGATAGAGATGATCAAAAGACTGTTCGCTGCTGCAGCGCAGTAGCATCGCTGTTTTCAGCTGCTACTGCAACCTCAAAATTTATGCTGAGCGTATAATTTTGTTGGTACAGAGTTTGCTATAGTCGGGCTTGACCGACTTTCTTTCTTGATTCAACATAAGTTTAAACTCGATTTTGTTTGTCAGCGCATACAGACTAATTCAATTGTTCCTGGAACTCATCCCGGACGGGCCCCGCTAAATATGTATGTTACACAAACTATAGTTATTTAGTGGGTAAAGCTCACAGGGTTACTGATGTTGAATTAATGTTAGCGGATCGATATATAAATTATATAATAGAATACATTTTAAATGAATCATAATAAATACCGACTCTCTTGACAAAACTGTGGACACTCTCAATTCATTACTGACGAACGACTCTGTCACGACTGACCGCATCTGCCTCTCAATCAACTGAGGCCTCGATCAACTGAGAGAGACATTAGGGAGAGAAAGAGAGAGAGTAAGTAATGCAGACGAGGATTGGCTGAGGTAACAGTTGGCGCTATTGTGTAAGCCAGAAGGCCACTTAGTCTTGTCCTTGTATCCCCAATCCCACAAATATGTAGTTCAGCAAATGCATAATTAATTGCAAAGTATGCGTATATGACATAAAAACGTTCTGGCTACATTAACATTGTTGCCAGCCAAACATATAAGCACAATCGATTCTATCATTACACAATTCTTATTAACAATAAAGAAATTCCGTTAAGACGAACCTAGCATACTCTGTGCCAACGAAATTGTACGATCAGCATAATTTTGATGCTGCAGAAGCAGCTGAAAGCAGTGCTGCTACTTCGCTGCAGCAGCCAACATTCTTTTTATCTTAGTCGACAACAGTTCATTCAATCTTCACCATTCCTTTGACAGATCGATAAGTAGTCCTGATAATTAAATATGTCAAGAACGAACGAGACATCTAACTTTCAAACTGTGGGAGATATGCCGATTCTTTCAAATTAAGGGGCGATATTGGGCATGGCTAAAATTTAAAATAAACTTAATCTGCCAGCAAGAATAAGATTCGGGGCGAATGGGGGCGTGGGTAAAATTGAAAATAAACTTAATCTGCCTGCAAGAATAAAAGGTTTTTTCCCACACACGTCAAACCTCTATCTTTTACCATCTTAGTGATCTGTGCGTTCACAGACGGACGGACCGTCGCAGCGGTCAGACGGACATGGCTGTAGAGTATAAAAAATGCTTGAACAGAAAGCAAGTTGCTCTGCTGATTATGATTATTTTCCAATGATTATTTTTTGTCAAAAATTAATAAAAATCGAAAATAACAATTAAGTTTTTAGAAACATTGGCAAACATGGTAGTAATCGAAGTTTGAGTAATATTTATAATTATTATTACTAATTTAATCATTTTTATACTCTGTACCGTAGGTAAATATTATAAGTTTGTGCAAAAGTATGTAACAGCCAAAAGGAAGCATCTCCAACACCATAAGCTATATATATTCTTGATCAGCATCAACAGTCGAGTCCATATAGCCATGTCAGTTTGTCTCTTCGTATGAACGCACAGATCTCAGTGATGGTAAGACTAAATGCTTGACATGTATGGGACATATGTTTCTTATGTCTGCAGGCAGATCAAGTTTAATTGCAATTTTGGACAATCCCGCTCCCGCCCCGCATTTAAGAAAAAAAGAGTGGAACACCCGCTACGAGCCAAGCTCTTTCCGAGGGATAATTTCATTTTAAATTACTTTACTTGTAAAAGAATATACAGCCATGCTCCGGCTTTCACGTATTTTTGCGAATTACGATTTCAGCAAATTCGTACGATTTCAATTTAGAGCGCTCCAAAATTCGCCAGTTTTTTTCATCGATAATGTTCCATTCCCAACTTGTTTTGTGTCATTTCACATAACAAAAACAGCTGATGAGCGCCAATACTCATGCTATCGATAGTCATATATCGATATATACCATAGCCAAATCGCAAATTGTTGTTTTTGTGAGCAGTTTTCCATCTCACTCAATTTTGTGTGTCTCTATTAAATAATTGATTAAAATATTGCCTTAGTGCGAATTGAGTGAGAGAGTCCGTAAGACAAATCTAAAAAGCTTAGACAGCCTATATTTTGCATTTACTTTTCATTTCAAGGACTCAGATGTCGCCGGTTTAAAAACGGCAAAACTTTGCGATTTCCTAATGTCGGAGCACAAACTTTTACGATTTGGTGATCAAAGCAATCAGAGCAAAGTTTTTGCAAAAGCGAAAATGGGAGCATGGCTGATAGAGTAGTTTTGTTTCAGATGATTATAATTTAATTTAAAAAAAGCAATACTAATAAAAATTATTTACAAATCATCAATAGTATTAATGACAGATACAATTAGCTTATGGTAACTGAAATAACATTCATATGTTTGTGACTATCAGCCATGCTCCGGCTTTCACGTATTTTTGCGAATTACGATTTCAGCAAATTAGTACGATTTTAATTTAGAGCGCTCCGAAATTCGCCAGTTTTTGTCATCGATAATGTTCCATTCCCAACTTGTTTTGTGTCATTTCACATAACAAAAACAGCTGATAAGCTACAGAGCTACAGCTGATGAGCTAAACAATACAGATTTTTTAAGTTGGTTTGCAAAACCTTTAAGCGAAAGTAAAATGCCATTTTTATTTTGCAATTGCCTGCTTTGAGGAAAAACGACGCCGTAAGATCTTTCAGAAAAGGCGCAGAAATCATTTACGGAAAAATATGTCGGTACTACACTTGTCAGATGAGCGGTAAGACCTGTGTGCATTAAAATGTGTACATGTTTTTTAAAGAAACGCATATTGGACCTTTTTTCGAAAAGGACTTTAACACCTCCAATTTTTCTCGTTCGATATCCTCTATATTTCGGAAGTGTTGTTCCTGTTGGGTCTTCATAGTTTGAAGGTTGTCGGAAATCAATTTCAAGGTCTCTGCCTGTGTGGCACAAAGATCATCCAAATTTTGTGGTGCAACCATAGTGCGAGCTTTCTTCGGCTTTGGTTCTATAACAACAACATCCTCTGAACCCAAATGTAATTGTCCATTTTCATGGGCAACATATCCGATTACGATTACGATTTGGTGATCAAATCGCAAAGTTTTTGCGAAAGCGAAAATGGGAGCATGGCTGTATGTCATAAATAAATCGTGAAAAAACGGCATCAATTGATGCACCATCTTTTGTTGTTGGCTGGAGAGGATTGATGTTTATTGTCAAAGCAAACATTTCAAGAATAAATATTTTGAGAGGCTTGGATTTTTCATCAGCAAAATTAATATTAAAGTCACCTGCCAAAACAAGTGGGATTTTATGAAAATCGCGTCCAATTAAAGCAGATTCCTTTTTTTGAACATTCTACAAGAGCTTTATGTATGAAAAAAATTATATCGCCAATTTTGGTGCTTGGAGATATTTAAATTGCGAAAATCTCTATTTCAGTATTCTTATGTGCTGTGTTCACTACAGCTGCATTTAGCATTTACGCATTTTGGGCAAAATGTACATTTTGCATCATTCAAATTTTTGCAAAAATGTAGTCGCATTACTCGCTATCTATTCGATTGTTTTTAATCGATAGCCGACTATTTTTAGTCTAAAACCATGGTTCCTATCACTATTAATAAAAGAACAACAAAAACTGAATTTTATGAGGACAAGAAGTCAGAAGACACCAAACCACTGACGGAATCCCAACTTTTGCAATCCCAACCTGTCGTGTAGTTTGGTGGCAAAAACTTATTTGCCAACTGGATGATGACTGTTCGGCTAAGCGCCTTCCCCAAATATCTCCAAATAATAGCCAAATTTAAATAGCCATTAACGTAAAGACAATTGCAACCCTCGCTCTCATTTGTCGCTTTACTTGCTCCTCTTTCGCCTTTGTTTTGCTGCTTGCCGTCTGCATGCAAGCTGTGCCGGCAACTTTGGCCGCTGCCCACAGTCGAAATTCGTAACTCATTGTAACCGGCAGGGATCACGTCTGATCTGCCTGGCGCGTTGTCCAATAATTCGTTTGCAGCTTTAACCAAATCAAACTGTCGCTAAACATTGAGTAAACATTGTTAAACCCTTTGTCTCGTCAATCATTTGGTGGCCCAATTTCGTGGTCAAATCTTTGCTGGCTATTTTAGCCAAAGGCTAGTGAAAAGGCTCACTAGTTTAACATTTGGTGACCCCCCGACGTGATTTTAAACAATAACAATTTGTGGCTCATTTGTGATTTACTATACAAAACCATTAAATATACATATACGTGCGAATATTTGGTGTTTGCTGTTGCCGCGCGCGCGCACTCACACACACATACAAGTAGCGGTTCCTTGTTTCTCGTTCCTTCATTCTCGCTAACTTCCAATTCTGTGGTCAGAACGGTGTCGCTCAAACAGTTTTTTCTTTCGTTACAAGTTTGGCACATATATACTGACAATAACCGTTGTTAAAATGCCTGATGAAAACCACGTTTCGATTGCACCCCCGCAAAACAGGGTGCCCTTTTTCAAGCACAAAGCGTCTTCATTGTTAGAGCGTGTTAAAAACTTTGATCGTGCGCTAGCTGTGGACAAAATCGAATCAATTAGTGTTATTGACTTGGAAGTGCGTTTAAGGCTAATTGAGCAAGCAAAAATCGGTTTTAATCTCGCACATAATTCACTTGAAGAACTCGACTACAATGAAATTGGTAGTGTATTGCGAGATGACTTCGATGAGTGTGTCGCTTCTTTAGAAGTACGCGTTCGGTCTAATTTGCAACGTCGTCAAGCTCAACCGCCGGCAAGTTCAACTTTTCGTCAAGATGAGTCTATGGAGCGGCAAACCGTAATCATGGCAAGCAGATCGCGCATACCAGAGCTCAAGCTGCCGATGTTTTCTGGAGGCTATAGGGAATATGCAGATTTTTCATCCATGTTCACCTCAATCATCGACAAGGATCCGGATTTAACAAGTACTGAGAAACTCCAGCACTTGCGATCCTATGTTCAGGGTCCGGCTTTGGATGCCTTCAGAGCGCTGGAGATTTCTAGCAACAATTATACTGTTGCTTTGGAGTTGCTTAAAAAACGTTTTAGTAATAAACGACTTGTATTTCAGGCACACATCTGCGAGATTCTGGGGCTTGAGAGAGTGGAGTCGTCTTTTGCTGTCAAACTTCGTCAGTTTTCAGACAAGCTGAATGCACATCTGCGTGCATTGCAGGCAATGGGTTCCTCGCAGCAGATAGCTGGATGCATGATTGTGTACATGCTGCTACAAAAAATGGACAGTGCAACGCAAGCGAAATGGGAGGAGCACACGCCAATAAGAGAAATACCAACAGCGGAGCAGTTTACAGCGTTTCTTGATGAGCGGTGCCAGAAGTTGGAGAATGTGGAGCATGCTACGGCCACCTACGCGCCTAGTAACCAGGTTGGAAAGAACAACAAAACTAACAGTAGTAGAAGCTCATTTATGGCTACTAAATCTTCTGGTCCTGGTTGCGTATTTTGCGACAATTCTACCCATGCTATTTACTCTTGTTCCCTTTTTGCCAATCTTTTGCCTTCACTTCGATTAAAGGAGGCCAAGAAGCTTGCTCTGTGCCTTAATTGCCTAAAAAAGGGACATCAATTGCGAACATACAAGTCTAGCTCTTGCCGAGAATGCGGTGCCAAGCATTATACCCTGCTGCATTTCAACAACTATCAATCAGCTCAGGCACAGGGTGTCTCATCGCAGACTCATTAGTTGCCAATGCAAAATTCATCAACTTTGCCCTCATCTAACTCTCTTGTTGCCCAGAATCTCAGCAGTGATTTCGTGCTCTTAACAACTGCCGTCATTTTGGTCAAACATCGCGCTGGATCCCTTGTGCCATGTCGGGCACTTTTAGATTAAGGATCTCAATTGCATCTAGTGACCTCTAGCCTCGCTCAACAGCTACAGCTGAAAAAGACCAAGTCATCAGCTTCGGTAGCCGGTCTTTGTGATGCACACTTTACTTCCGAGGGCTACACTGTTTGCCTTAATTTGAAGTCGCAAGCATCGGACTGTGATGCGAATATCGTTGCGTTGGTGGCTCCTAACATCACCGACCACCAGCCCAGTTTCTCGGTTGCAGATTGGAAAATCCCTCAAAACATTCAATTAGTTGACACGCAGTTTTTCAAGCCGCAGCGTATCGACCTGCTTATTGGGGCAAGTCTATTTTTTGATCTGCTCTGTGTGGGGCAAATCAAACTTGCAGAAGGATTACCATCACTCCAAAAAACTCGTTTTGGGTGGGTGGTATCTGGAGGTGGTCGTCAGCCACGCAGGACAGCTTTGGTTGCTGCGCAGTCCTCGTCTAAAATGCCTCAGGAGGCCCACGATCGAGTCGATGAGATGCTAACGAGTTTTTGGGAAATTGAAAATTGCAGTGAGTTTTCTGTTGAGACCAAACGAGAGGACATCGACTGCGAAGCACGTTTTAGGGATAATTTTGCTCGATTGCCATCAGGAGAATTTTCTGTAAGGTTGCCTGTAAAGCGAAATTTGGATATGCTGGGCGATTCGTATTCGCAAGCACATAGGCGTTTTCTCAATTTGGAACGTAAGCTACAACGTCATCCGCAGCTTAAGGAGCAATATTCAGCATTCATCAAAGAGTATCGGAAACTAAACCACATGTATTTGGTGGCTCCAGAGTTGCTGAATCGCTGCCTCTATTTTCTGCCACATCATTGTGTTCTTAAGGATGATAGCACTTCGACCAGGCTTCGGGTCGTATTTGATGGTTCTGCAGTAACATCGACAGGTTTTTCGCTAAATGAAATTCTCATGGCAGGACCCACTATCCAGCCAAAACTTCTAGAAACCTTGCTGAGATTTCGTTCGTTTCCAGTTGCACTCACTGGTGACATCTGCAAGAAGTATCGGTGCGTTCGTGTTTCTGAACCAGATAACTACATGCAGTGCATTTTATGGAGAGATTCTCCACAGGAGGATATTCAAATCTACAGACTGGACACCGTGACGTACGGGCCGAAGCCAGCGTCCTTCCTTGCGATTCGCTCTATGCATCAGTTGGCTGAAGAGGAGCATGCGTCATTTCCAATTGGCTCTGCGGTAATACGTCACTGCTTCTACGTCGACGATTTAATGACTGGTGGTGAATCTGTAAAAGAAGTTCAGGAAATCCTGAGACAGACATCTGAACTGTTAGCTAAGGGAAACTTCCAAATCAGAAAGTGGTGTTCAAATGTGCCAGCCGTACTGAGCGAGGTTCCTGACAAGGATAAGGAGACACTACTAAGGTTCGACGATGGCACTGATTTCACAAAGGCTCTTGGATTGGCCTGGGATCCTTCATCCGATGAACTTCTCTTTTCAGTTTCAACCAAGCAGCTTTCCTTGAAGCCAACAAAGCGATCCTTGTTCTCAACAATTGCTCGGCTCTATGACCCCCTAGGATTGATTGGGCCTGTCATAACCAAGGCAAAAATATTCCTTCAGCAATTGTGGAAGGAGCAGCTCCATTGGGATGAGAGCCTTCCAGCAGCCCTTTCTTCAGCGTGGCTTAGTTTCTGCGAGAATTTGTCCAACTCTCAGCGCATCAGCTTTCCTCGTTTAACGCTAGTTCCCAATTCGAACATAGAAGTCCACGGTTTCTGCGATGCTAGCCTTAACGCGTATGGGGCATGCGTCTACATTGTCTCAAGGACAAATGCTGGAGCACAGGCGAAACTACTGTGCGCGAAATCTCGGGTTGCACCGCTTAAGATTTTGACAGTCCAAAAGCTGGAGCTTTGTGGTGCTCTTTTGCTTTCCCAACTCATGAACGAGGTATTGAGTCTTCAATCGTTTGCTGGACTGATTCTACAACTGCCTTGTCTTGGATTCGAAACGACCCAGCGCAGTTCAGCGTCTTCGTGTCTCACCGAGTATCTAACATTCAAAGGTTGACTGGTCACATGGAATGACACTATGTACCAACGAACTTGAATCCAGCTGATATTTTGTCAAGAGTAGCCCTACCGTCGGAGCTCTTGCAGTCTCAACTTTGGTCCCATGGGCCACCATTTCTTTGCGAGGAGAAGGATGAATGGCCATCGCAATCGGTGCAAAACATGCCATTACTAGAGCTTCGGAAAAGAGTCCTGCTTGCAGTTTGCCCATACGTCGATCTTTCTGAGGGGCGTAAGTTCGCCAATTCTTTCGACAAATTGCAGCGAACGTTTGGGTACGATTTCAAGTTTCAGCAGCGCACGAAGTCCTCTGGGTTAACTGTAGCTGATATTTCTGGTGGCACACGGATTCTTCTTCGTTCGATACAGAGAGTACATCTTTGGGCTGACTATAAGGCAGTACGTGACAACAAGCAAGTTTCTTCATCAAGTTCTTTAGCGTCACTTACACCATTCATTGATGAAAGTGGACTTCTTCGCGTTGGAGGAAGGCTTAGGAATTCATCACTTGACTTCAATGCTCGTCATCCAATCATTCTTCCAAGTCGTCATCCCGTCACAGCAGCTCTAATAGTTGGTCAATCAATATCGATTCAATATCAATTGGTCATCAATATTGGCCGATTGGTGGGCGCAGAACTGTGGCGAGCGTCGTTAATCGCTGTACCAGATGCTTCAAAGCTAAGCCACATCTAATTGAGCATATTATGGCCGACTTGCCAAAGGAGCGCGTCGATGGATCATCATATACATTTATGATAACTGGCGTGGATTTCTGTGGTCCGTTCTTTTACAAAAGCGAAGTCCGCACAAGGCCGCCTATCAAATGCTACATTTGCCTGTTCATTTGTTTTTCTACCAAGGCCGTGCACTTGGAGCTGGTGCAGGACTTATCTACGGCTTCTTTTCTAAGCGCCCTAAAACGATTCATTTTTACTCGCGGTCGTCCTCGAGAGATCTGGTCGGACAACGCAACTAATTTTGTGGGAGCGTAAAACGAGTTGGCAGATTTGAAGCAGCTGTTCCTGGAGGATAAGCATCTGAAGGCGATCCAGGAGTTTTGCGTCAGATTGATTGGCGGTTTATTCCACCTCGCTCTCCGCACTTTGGAGGGCTTTGGGAGGCGGCTGTAAAGACAGCCAAGCATCATTTTTACCGTTCTGCTGCCAGTTCCTTGCTAAATTTTGATGATTTGCGTACTCTTGTTTGTCATATCACCGCAATCATTAATTCACGACCATTACTCCCAATTACAGAGCATCCCGATGACCTTGATGTCCTGACACCAGCACATTTTTTGGGTACTGCAAACCTCAGCTCATTCGCTGCTCCAGACATCACTGGATTGAACTTCAATAGCCTCAATCGATGGCAGAGGATTTGCTATCTTCAACAGACGTTCTGGGCGCGCTGGCGGGAAGAGTACCTCACGCTTCTTCAGCAGAGGTCGAAATGGAGAACTGATCTACCTGGGATTGATGTTGGTGACGTCGTTCTCGTCAAAAATGAGAACTTACCAGTGGCCACTGGCTAGGGTGACCAAACCGTAACCCGGGTTACGGAATTGAGAACTGCCACTGGTACTACAACAAGAGCTGTCGCCAAGCTGTGTTTGCTGCCCAAGATGGATGTTGAAGGCCCGAGTCCTCCAACGGGGGGAATATGTTCGGCTAAGCGCCTTCCCCAAATATCTCCAAATAATAGCCAAATTTAAATAGCCATTAACGTAAAGACAATTGCAACCCTCGCTCTCATTTGTCGCTTTACTTGCTCCTCTTTCGCCTTTGTTTTGCTGCTTGCCGTCTGCATGCAAGCTGTGCCGGCAACTTTGGCCGCTGCCCACAGTCGAAATTCGTAACTCATTGTAACCGGCAGGGATCACGTCTGATCTGCCTGGCGCGTTGTCCAATAATTCGTTTGCAGCTTTAACCATATCAAACTGTCGCTAAATCGAACAATACAAACTTGAGTAAACATTGTTAAACCGTTTGTCTCGTCTAATCATTTGGTGGCCCAATTTCGTGGTCAAATCTTTGCTGGCTATTTTAGCCAAGGCTAGTGAAAAGGCTCACTAGTTCAACAATGACTTCTCGGCAGAAGTCGTTCTACATGATCCGACCATTGTTTTTAAAATACCGAACAGTCTTCTAACTGTTCGGTATTTTGCGGATGAGCCCAACGTATATAACTCATTGACGATCCTTTTGTCCAGTGGTCAGTCGAAATGGTGTCTTTCCTTGCCAGCCTAGACAACCGAGCCACCAAAATATTCAATGTGCTTCTCTTACACCGATAGCTCTCCTTGAAGTACTCTCTTGAGTTCAGGGATACATCCTTTTCCCAAAAGGTTCCATAATTCATTAATTTTGGCGGCTGTTTTCCATGAGCATACTGGAATATATGGACATAGAAGCACTCCAGACTCTCGCCAACATTAAATATTCTGTAACAATCATCCAAATAATATCCAATTTATTATCCAGTTTGTTGATTTCCAACAAAGCAATAATAATGAATCTTATGGAAAAATGGACGGACATAGCGAAATATTCAATTGTACCAAAACGTTTTTCCCGACGAACCTGCAACGCAACAGCTGGTTAGAACGCACAAGGGCACAGGTGACACCCCGGCCAGGTCATTGTACAACTTCACGGCATCTGCAATCCCGAATGAAATTTGATAATTTTCTATTTGCCAGAAGGGCCGCATCAACAAAGCGCTGTGGTATTGGTGAGAGAGGGCAATTTTCCGCGGAAAAAGCACCTAAAATCAAAGACACAAAAACCTCCGACTGCATCGCGTGCATAAGCAGCTAACCATTTGCTGTCCAAGCAGACGATCCAGTGTTGCAAAACGCCGATCAGCAACTCAGTTGGGAGGCGCGAAAAAATTCAAATTTAAATATAACTAAAAGAGTACTCATAAATAATTAAACCCAAGTACGATGCAAAGAACACCGGAGGCAAATAAGAAGTCCAATACCAACACTGATGCCGATCCATTGGAAAAGGCTGTTGGTGTCTTGACTCCTGCCAGTTGTATAGGGCAACAGGAGAAGCGCAGGCGAAGACAGCTGTCGCCAGAATATGGATTCGGAGACATTGTTAAGGCTATCCATCAAATGAATGATAATTTCAACTCCAAACTTAACAGTATGAAATAGCGACTGGCATCAAAAGACGATATTTTCGAGATAAAGAATCAACTGGGAAGCGTCAAGAAGGAGATTGAAGCGCTACAAGAAGAAAACCAATCACTAAGAAAGGAAGTGAAAAGGCTCTCGCGGAAACAGTCAAATAACCGGGCGGACCTAAACTGGTTGGTGGATTTCAACAAAAGCAAAAATGTGATTTTCGAAGGACTGCTTAGAAAGAATGCCACGAAAGAAGGAGTATCAGCACTAGTCCATAACAAGCTTGGTTTGCCCGGTGTAAAGGTCCGTGATACCCGGATTCTTTTTGAAAGGCAGAACAAAGTAGGACTCTTAGCGGAAATGTTATGTAAGGCAATGGTTAGCGGCACCTTAAAAAATGGAAGAAAGCTTGCAGGAACAGCGATCTACATAGACAAAGATTTAAGTCCGTTTCAACAAGAATCCAAAGCTGCCTTGTTGCAATTGAAAAGCGAGATGTCAAAAGTTAATCCCGGCCTAAAAGCTTTTGTCAGAAATGACGAAATATGCGTAGGAGGCAACTGGATGCGGTTTAATAATAACAGAATTCTCGTCCACAAAAATCAACCAGCAGAAGAGATCCAGAAAAAAATGTACGGAACCCAACTAGATGCAATAAATCTGTCCTTTGAGTATTTGCGAAGCAAATCCAAGATGTCAAAAAACTAAAAAATCAGCCTAATAAAGCCCACGAACATAACCCAAAACAAACTACTAATATTAAAATACAAGCTTACAATATAGCGGGCCTAGCCAATAAGATAATTTATAATAATTTTTTCAATTTCATCAATGCACACTATATATTCTTTCTTTATGAAACTTTTGTTGAGGAACACGGAGATAAATTTGAGCACTATTTTAAAAATCACATCCTGCACTGGGAGCCAGCTATCAGAACGTCCACAAGAGGTCGGGCTAGCGGTGGAGCAGTTTTTGGTATCAACAAAAGCCTCAAGGAGTCATTGAGCTGTGCTTTTGCCAAGGTCCTTAACACGACAATCCTGGAGATGAAACTCAAAGATGAAATCCTTAAAGCCTTCCCACATACCTAAACTGCAACAAGTGGAACAGCGATTATGAATCCCTAGATGACACACTTCTGCAACTCAATGCGCCAAATGTAATGGTGGTAGGAGACTTGAATGCACGCATAGGAAATGACCAGGTTTTAACCGAAAGTGGATGTATGTCTTCTGGGTACGCAAACATACAAAGAGCTGCAAAAGACACAAAGCTAGATCGAAACGGATAAAGATTGATCGCACTTTGCGAGTCCCACAACCTTACTGTTGTAAACGGCCGGACAATCGGTGACAGCGAAGGAAACTATACTTTCTTAAGTTCACAATCAGCATCAACGATATACCATTGCCTGATACGTGGGAGATAGAACCAACATGTAAAAGACCTGGAGGAGAATGCGACTCCTCACGCAACAAAACTGCTAAAAATCGCTAAAAGAGAATCTCTTGCAGTTCATAAGGAAAACTACCAAAGAGCAGACGTCGCCTATAAAAAACTCTGCCAGAAAAAGCAGCATCTTTATTATACCCAATTGGAGGAAGATGATATTACTGCCGTTAAGAGCAGAAAATTTTTTTGGGAGCTTGTGAGGAGGTTAAGTGGTGAAAATGGGACCAAACAATATCGGCAGACTCGGAACAACTAGCAGCACCTTTCAAAAGATTGCTTGTAGCCGATTCCCTACCTTCTCAACATGTCTTTGCATTGCCTTTTACGACAGTTTTTGAACTCGACCAACAGATAACCATAGATGAGGTCATTAAAGCAATAAGCCGCAGTAAAAATAACAAAGCCCCAGGCACGGATAGAATACCAGCTGAGTTTTATAAAAACGCCACAGCATGCTTTGTGAGACGACTGACAGCTGCATATAATGATATCTGGAACAAATGAGAAGTGCCAAGTAGTTTCGAAATAAACTGCATTTACTTCGAATCGCTGTAACTCATAAACGGCGCAATTCAGACACATGGTGCAAGAACAAAAAATGTTCCTCTTTTTGTGTTCTATTGGGCATTTAAATACTTGTAAAAGTTCCCGGGACACCCTGTATATATATACTAATTGTACCAAAGATTAAATTTAGGAAAATATTAAAGTTTGTACTTATTGAAAATAATTATGTATCTTTTGACAACAACATCTTCACCTAAATAATTGGTATGCCGATGGGGAACCCGATATCACCTACCATAGCGAACGTAGTGTTAGACCAAATATTGGACGATGCAACTGAGGAACTAGACAAAAAAAATATACACATAAGACACCTATATAAATATGTGGACGATATTTTCTGTATCATTCAAAAAGAGGAAAAAGATCAGATATTGGAAACGCAAAACAAACAACATCCACGAATGCAATTCACGATGGAGGTGGAGAAAAACAAGACAATCAGCCATGCTCCCATTTTCGCTTTCGCAAAAACTTTGCGATTTGATCACCAAATCATAAAAGTTGGTGCTTCGATATTAGGAAATCGCAAAGTTTTGCCGTTTTTAAACCGGCGACATCTGAGTCCGTGAAATGAAAAGTAATTGCAAAATATAGGTTGATGCACAAACAGACAGCCCACGGAACTATTTTTATTCAGTTCTCTAAGCTTTTTAGATTTGTCTTACGGACTCTTCCACTCAATTCGCACTAAGGCAATATTTTAATCAATTATTTAATAGAGATACACAAAATTGAGCGAGATGGAAAACTGCTCACAAAAACAACAATTTGCGATTTGGCCATGGTATATATCGTTATATGACTATCGATAGCATGAGAAGCGTCGCTCATCAGCTGTTTTTGTTATGTGAAATGACACAAAACAAGTTGGGAATGGAACATTATCGATGAAACAAACTGACGAATTTCGGAGAGCTCTAAATTGAAATCGTATGAACTTGCTGAAATCGTAATTCGCAAAAATACGTGAAAGCCGGAGCATGGCTGAATATCATATTTTGTTATGTCCGACCTTCTTTCTCGGGTCCAACTATCGGTCGCCGGCTAGCTTCCGGCTGACTCAGGGATGAGTACGACCTCGATAGCTGGACTGGTCGGCTATGAACAAAAAATTTATATTTTCCCAGATGCCTGTCACGGCACACACACACAACATACATAATAGGCGAAAAAGATGGTATATTTTGCCGGAACATTACCCGCCCTGCCATAGGTTGACATTACAAAAACGTACAACCCCCTATTCTCCTCTGACACTGATTTTCAGGATACCATCTCTAACATATTCTTTCCACTTTTAGATACATATATTTAACGATTCACTAACGATTAAAGACATATTTATTTTTCTCCTAACCTATATTTCTGCAGACCTTTTCCGATGAAATCTCCCTGAAACACGCACACTCGTTAACTGGACACAATTACCTTAACTAATTCTGGCCGAGATAGCGACTTATTATTAATTTTTCAAGTTATAATTTCTGCGTAACTCTCGGCTGGCATTCATGCATACCGCACTAACCCTAGGCAATGATTTTCCAAAACTTTAATCCCTTCTTCTTCCTCTAGGGCAGTATTCGCACAGGACGGTGACAATTCAAATCTTTAAGCCACTCGCTCCGAACTTCGGGACTAGTGCAATGAACCAGCACCACTCAGTGAACCACTCGTGCACAGCCCTGGCGCGAAGACCGTTTATCGGCGGCTTTGTTATCGATAGTCTAAATCAAAACAAAACATAAACAATTTGCTCATGACACCAGCCATAAAAAATTGGACACCGAGATAAAAAGAGAAGAAGACAAATTAGTGTTCGAATGGTACAGAAAAGACATAGCTTCAGGACGCATAATGAATTAATATTCCCACCAACCAATATCCCAGAAAATAAACACGGCAAAAAACATGATAGCCAAAGCATACACACTAAGCGACGAAATATATAGTTGTTGTTGTTGTTTATTTGACATCTTAGTGCTACAAGTACACGGAGACTTATGCTTATGGCACTAATCACAGTTTGACATCGATTTAAGAAAGCAAATATAAACCGGAAACATATATCAAGCTAAAGTCTTTACTGCTTAAAAACAATTTCCCCGGACTGCTGATAGAATCGCTTATCACAGACGCAACAAAAAAGAAGATGGACCCGAACCCTAATAAGAAAATCAAAGACACTGTCTAGATAAGTGTACCGTACGTAAAGTAACAAATAAACAATCAATTATAAAAATATAACCAAGCCAACATTCAAACATAACGTATGCCTATTAAGCTCACACAAACACAAGGAAGCTATTTACAAATACAAAAGACCAGCTGGGCAAGTAACAACAACAAAACGTTATTTACGAAATTTCATGTAAAGGAAAGAGTGGAGAGCCTTGCGAAGGCGTTTATGTTGGGACAACTATACGACCGCTGCATACAAGAATATCGGAGCACAAAGGAGACGCGAAAAACAAAAAAGAGACAGAATTAGCACTACACTTAGAGTTATCTGGCCACACAGCTGATTTTGACAATGTGAAGTTATTAGACATAGAGAGAAAAGAGAGAACAAGACTGACGCTAGAGAGCTTACGAATTCAACATGGAGTAGATAGAGCACTGAACCATAAAAAAGATATAAATCAAATAAACTACATTTATGCAGCAGCGATACCTGAACCTGAAGTAATAAACAAATTAAACACGACGAGACGCACAATGGGACGACTCAAAAATAATTGTACACAATTCAATGTAGCGACCTGACAGATATAAAGATGTATTTATGTATAAAAAATGTATTCAATTGTTAGCTGCATGTAATGTGGAAAAAACTAACCACAGGCTCCCTGAAAAAGCGCGACAAGGACCGAAACGCATAGGAGAGAAAAGCATAATAAAACAAGAAAGTTGATCTGCGTACAGCATAAGTCTACCTTCATGTAAAAATTTGTGGCTCTATCTCTTATAGTCTCTGAGATCGACGCGTTCATACAGACAGACAGACGCACGGACGGAAAGACGGACATGGCTATATCGACTCGGCTGTTCATGCTGATCAAGAATATATTATATATACTTTATGGGGTCGGAAATGTTTCCTTCTCCCTGTTACATACATTTGCACAACTTTATGATCCCCCTTTTCCCATTTTCAATGGGAACAGGGTATAAAAATGTCTTTTTATTTTGGTTCAGGTACAATCACACAAAACGGTTTACGTCATCACTGAAAATGTAGTTGGCTGTGCTCATTGTGTTGCTTCTGCATTTGCATTTTCAGAGCATCTGTTATTTGTTGACCATTAACAAACTGACTGGCAGTGAAAAATGCAATTTAAAAATGGACGATAAATTGGATATTATTTCGATGATTGACACAGAATATCTAATATTAGCGAGAGTCTGGACTGCATTCATGTCCATATATTTCAGCATGCTCATGGAAAACAGCCACCGAAATTCATAATTTATGGAAACTTTTGGGAAAAGCATGTACCCCATAACTCAAGCGAGAGCTATCGGTGTAAGAGAAGCGCATTGAATATTTTAGTGGCTCGGTTGTCTAGGCTGGCAAGTAAAGGAACACCATATCGATTGGCTGTACCACTGGACAAAAGGATCGTCAATGAGTTATATACGTTGGGCTCATCCGCAAAATACCGAACAGCTGGAAGACTGTTCGGTATTTCACATGCAATGGTCGGATCATTTTGAACGACTTCTGCCGAGACGTCATCATCCAGTTGGCAAATGAGTTTTTGCCACCAAACTGCATGACACAGGAGAAGGTGGTTGAGCGTGTACAGGGATTCCAAAAGTTAGGATTCCCACAGTGCTTTGGTGTCTTCTGACATCTTGTCCGCATCAATTTCAGTTGTTCTTGTTATGAAAACTATCGAACGATCGAATAGATAGCAAGTAATGCGACTACATTTTTGCAAAATGAACTTTTCTGCCATCTCAAGTGGCCTACTACATTTGTATGGGGAAAAATGTTAAATTTGCCCAAAATGCGTAAATGCTAAATGCAGTTGTAGTGAGGACAGCACATTAGTCGAGCCGGGGATTTCCAGCCAAACTCGACATAATGCATTTTCATAGCTTAGATGTATATTTACCAATTTGCCAATGGCATCACTCGCAAGGCCATCTGCCATATCGATATTTGTAGTTATGAGGTAAAGTTTTCCTGGCGCAAAAGTAATTTGGTAAGGTAAGCTTCCAGTATCAATTATTGACATCTATGTAGCTTTTGTCTAAAGGCATCTTCTCGGGTAGCGCTTCTTGATCGCGCGCTGGATCAAAAGATTGTTTGCTGCTGCAGCGCAGTAGCAGTGCTGCTTTCAGCTGCTCCTGCAGCGTCAAAATTTATGTCGAGCGTTTAATTTCCTTAGTACAGAGTATGTTATAGTCGGTCTTGACCGACTTTCATTTTTGTTTCTTTTTAATAAAATATTAATCAAAAATAATCATTCAAATAGTTCAGATATCTTTGTAAAACAACTTAACGTCGCTTGTCTGTGCGAATTGCATTCGCTTGGATAACGTTTAACCTAAATAAAGAAAATATTTATTTTTTCTATTGTTTAAAGTCTACCAAAATTAATTTTCTACATTAATTCCCACTTAAGCCGATTGCATACAACAAAACAAAAATAATCACTGTTCGCAGACCGTTTTTGTATTCTACTGATTTATAGTTAGAAGATTGTTGGGCGCTCGCTGAATAGTGTTCCTGAGAGTGGTTGTTGGAAGACCGACATGATAGTTTAGCTCAACCGAAACACGTATTAGATCAAACAATCGCTGAAAGCACGAGAGCGTAAGTTAAAGTCGGCCGTTCCCGACTTCGAAATACCCATTACTAAGGGCAATTAGTGTTTAATAACCGCATGCGGCTCAGATAAGAATGCAACTTTTTTCTGCCAATTATTACCCGATCTTTATGAAAATTTGTGAGATTGTAGATATTGGCCACGCACACTACACTGCATTTTGGGGGCTATAGGCAAAAAATTGAAACAAAAATGATCTGTAGGTAGGTGCCATAAGGAAGCATCTCTGACCCCATAAAGTATATACAATGTATATTATACATTCTTGATCATCAACAGAATAGTATAGCCATTCCCATCTTTCCGTCTGTCTGTCCGTATGAACACAGATCTCAGAGATGGTAAGAGATAGAGGTTTGAGGTGTATGAGACGAAAGCTTTTTATAGTTGCTGGCGGATCAAGATTATTTTCAATTTAAGCTGCTCCACCTCCAGCCCCCGCAATTTGAAAAATAGATGGCAATTTCATTAGTATTGCCTATTGCCATATTGTTATGCTTTACTTTTAAGTTTTGCATCTTCACATCGTCAATTTAGGAAAATTTTAATATTGAGGCGTCTGTGCTGTGTATTTTGTTGGTGTTTTTATTTTGCTTACTTGCTTAGAAGCTCCCCCCTTTACACAGGTTTGTGTGTGCGTTGGTTTAAGCATATTCATTGTCTTTTTGTGCTTAACTCCCTCTCAGCTCTGCTTGAAAAGCTTATAACGCTTGCCATCTAACTGCTCTCTGGGGGTGTTTTTGTTTTTGTGATTTTTTGGTACGCGCTTTTGTCCGCTTCCTTTTTTGTTTTAAAGCCCTCTGGTAAATTTGGTGCATTATGTCGTGCTGCAAAAAAACCTGCACATTTAAGAATGCAAGTGAGTCGGAACAACTTCGGTATGTTGCCTGCGGGTTGTGCGACAATTATATGCATATTAAATGTGCTGGGCTAAGTGGACGTGATCTGGACAAAGTTTACTCGCCTAAAAAGGATTGTGGTGCTTTGAGCTGGTCATTTCCTTTGTCCACTATAAGTTCGAGTCACCACCCTCACGTCGGTTGGACCCTCGATTTGTAGATGTGCCACCACCTGTGTCTGGCAACTCGAACCAATTTTCCCCTCATCGCATTGATAGGTCACCAACAGTTTCATTGTCCGTCTCACCGGGAAATTTGCTTGATTTGTCTCCTTTCCTCTCCGAATCAAGATGCTGGTAATCTAGTAGATAATCCTTCCCATGTCCGTAGATTCTAGCAGTCACCAATAGCGTCGCCTGAACCTGCTGGCGGAAACACTGTCACTGTCTCTCTTTCTATTCCTCCTCAACCTCGTCTACTTTCCGTTATAGCACCGCGTAAGCAAGTTTTTATGTATAGGCTGTCTCCGGAAACTACATGCTAGTCAATTGCAGCATATATTGCGAGCAAATGCTCAGCAAGTGTTTCCATTTCAAAGTTTAGCTTTGCACAACCTCGAGATATAGCTTCGTTTAAGTTAAGTGCTATGTCTGAATTGTTCCCAATAATATGTGATCAGGCAAAAAAAATCCAACGAAGCCAACGCCAGTCAACTTCTCCTCATTTATTTCATCCTCACATGTAGCGTCTAATAGGGTTTCAAAAAACTAGTTCCGTCTGTCTGTCCTTTTATTGCCTATCAAAACGTTGGGGGCCTTTTATCTAAGCTTCAAACGTTATATTTGAATAGGGCATCTCTTGAATTTGACATAGATGTATGCCGTACGCAGATCAAGTTTGTTTCAGATTCGCCCTTACTTGTTTTATCTATCGACATGATCGACCGGATCGCAAAGGTGGTGGTGTACTGATAGCAGTTAAGACCAGCTGCAGTGCCTGTGGATGTTGAATTATTTGCACTTTTCCATTATTTTTTATATTTATTTCCTGTTCTTATGTCCCACATTCGTCCGGTATTGAAGTTTGTATGCACCATATAATCTGCATTGAACACACTGGTTGTTGTAGGCCATTTTAACTTGCCTAACATCACATGGTCAAATCCTAAGGGGTCGACTTACCTTGTAACATCAGTATAGCATAATTTTTATACTCTGTACCAAAGGTACATAGAGTATTATAAGTTTGTGCAAAAGTATGTAACATCCAGAAGAAAGCATCTCCGACCCCATAAAGTATATATATTCTTGATCAGCATCAACAGCCGAGTCGATATAGCCATGTCCGTCTGTCCGTCCGTCCGTCTGTCTGTCTGTCTGTCCGTATGAACGCACAGATCTCAGAGATGGTAAGAGATAGAGGTTTGACATGTATGGGACAAATGCTTCTTATGTCTGCAGGCAGATCAAGTTTATTTTCAATTTTGGACACGCCCCCTGCCGCCCCCGCAATTTAGAAAAAACAGTTTTAAAGATAGGTGGGTTGTTCCTTCTGGATATATTTAGTAATAAGAATAACTTATCGATCAGCCAAAGGAATGGTGAAGATTGGATGAACGGTTTTCGAGTTATGATCAAAAGACTGTTCGCTGCTGCAGCGCAGAAGCATCGCTGCTTTCAGCTGCTACTGCAGCATCAAAATGTATGCTGAGCGTATAATTTCGTTGGTACAGAGTATGCTATAGTCGGGCTTGACCGAATGTCTTTCTTGTTTAGATTGTCTGCTTGACCAGTCTTTATTACAAGTTAATCCTGTATAAAACAATTTGAATAAATTGTTAGATCCTATTTTTGACACTGAAAGCACCAATGCCAGTGTCTATAGGACTCCCCCTCTATCACTACCCGAAGATTCTTACCATTTTACACTTGAAGTCTTGCTTTCAGTATTTGGACCTGACAGAGTTAAAGAAAAACACATAGTTATAGTGAACAAAATAAAACAATGTATGAGCAGTATGCTCAAAACGCTTACAATTTAATGGTCACAGACCAAACGAAACGTGCAGATCACCCAAACCAAATAAATAAAGGGTGATTTTTTAAGAGCTATAGGAAAGTTTTCCAAAAAAAAACACATCATTCAAAATATGCATGAAATGTTGAAAGCGGAACTGTCTGTATAGACATGAGCTTTAACATGGCCCCACAAAAAATAGTCTAAAGGCGTTAAATCGCACGATCTAGGCGGCCAACTGACCGGTCCCGAACGTAAAATAAAATGTTCACCGAACTCGCCTCTCAATAAGTCCATTGTTGCGAGTGCTGTGTACCATGTGCCACCGTCTTGTTGAAACCACATGTCATGCAAGTCAAGCTCTTGCATTTTGGGCAAAAAAAAGTTGGATATCATCTCACGGTAGCGCTCACCATTTACAGTTACGTTACTATTCGCATAATTTTTGAAGAAGTACTGTCCAATGATGACACCAGCCCAAAAACCGCACCAAACTGTGATTTTTTCTGGATGTATCTTGCAATGCTTCTGGCTGATATTCACTCCAAAATCGACAATTCTGCTTATTTACGTATTAATTGAGCCAAAAATGAGCTTCGTCGCTGAACACAATTTTTCGGTAAAAAAGTGGATCTTCGGCCAACTTTCCAAGTGCCCATTCACCAAAAATTCTACGTTGCGGTAGGTCGTTCGGCTTCAATTCTGGCACCAGCTGTATTTTGAAAGGCTTCACACCTAAATCCTTCCGCAAAATTTTCCACTTGGTTGAGTAACAGAGGCCCAATTGCTGCGAACGGCGACGAATCGATAATTGATGGCCATCATTAACACTGGCCGATACAGCTGCGACATTTTCTTCAGCTCGCACTCTATGTAAGCGTGTTGGTGGTTTAATGCCCAACAAAGTAAATTTGGTGCGAAATTTAGTCACAATAGCCGTTTCAGTGGGTCGATTAAACTGACCATAAAATGGAAGAAGCGCGCGATGAACTTTCTTAACAGAGCACGCAATTTGATAATAAAATTCAATAATTTGCAAGCGTTGTTCGTTTGTAAGACGATTCATGGTTAAATTATACACCAAACTGAAGATGTTTGACTGTGAAATAAAACACGGAACGTGCGGGAGCTGTTTAAACCAGTGTGGCCAAAAAGATCATTGCTAAAAAATCACCCTTTAAGCTAGGTACGGAGACGCTGAGAATTTTCTCGGAGCCCATCTAATTACATAGCTCACAGAATGCGCTGCACAAAATTCTCAGAGCACATTCTCAGAGCTGGTACGGAGACAACAAATTTGCTCTGAGAATGAGCATGACCTGCCAACTCGTTTTTTGGCCAAACAGCTGATAAATTCTCGCAGGGGGTCAATGAAATTATCGAACATGTTTGATAATTGTCAGAGGTAACTACGAGAAAAAAAAATGGATACAATACAAAAGTCATTTGAAGAACTTTATGGAGGACGAACAACTCATTTTATAACTAACAAAAAGCATTTCGATGCAATTTGCACAACCCATAAATGCTACTCCTTCTCCAGCACCATGCAAAATGACCCCATAAAAACAACCATGGCATTCCCTAAAGCTTCTGCATTCATCAAAGAGTCTTCCAGCTTACATTTTCACAAAAAGATTAGCTTATCTTAAGCGCGCATTTTTTTATAAACAAACAACAGCTGAACAGTGCAAGCTGCCCGTTTCAGATTTAGTGACACTTTGTTGTTTTCTGGTCACACTACAGTCTCAGAGGCTGCTCTGAGAATTATGAAACAATTCACGCTGCGAGAAAATTCTGAGCATCTCCGTACCTAGCTTTATGAACAAAAGAAAAAGCAACAACATGGCTTACCCATCAGCAGCCAAACAGTTAAACAATAACTACTACGCTGTTCTTCATGTGGAGTATGGCGAGTGCATCGAAAATTTCAATGAATATGTAATTCAAACGCAAAGCAAAGTAAACTGTTGTGTGGGAGAAAGCTCCACCAACAAAACAACCAAACGAAAGTCAAAACACAAGCCGCAATAACATAGAAACTGATAAGACGTCTTATCATATTATCATATCAATAACAACAAAAATGACAATAAAAACAAACCACCACCGATTACTATCTCAGGGCTGGAGCCAAACAAATTGACTGAAGTCTTAGAAAGGCTTAACAATGAAAAACTTTAAAAATAAAGAAACGAGAATTTAAACAAATACTATTTGTTGAAGAATTGGAGATCTTTACACTTATGAAAGATTTCCATACAAAAAATAAAGTTCACTTTTTCACATACACACCAAAATCACAAAAAACAAAAACATACTTGCTAAAAGGCTTAGATGCTAATTCGGATCCTCATTTAATTCTCAATGAACTACAGCAATATCAAAGTGATCATCTAAAATTTATAAAAGTGTCGCCCTACTTCACGAAACAATCAAAAACAAACATCACACCACTTCCAATATTCATGGTTCAACTAACTCCGGAGAGCAGTATAAAAGGCCTTAAACAAAACATTTAAAACGTTCTTCATAAATGTATTAACTGCCAAGGTTTCTTTCACAGCGCGGCAAATTGTTATCTTCTACGACGATGTGTTAAGTTCGACCAACCTCATAGCAGCATAGAATGTCCAATGGAAAAAACCAATGATACTGACAAATCAAATATATATTGCGTCCTATGCAAGAAGTACGGGCATCCAGCATCCTATAAAGGTTGTGAAAAATATATTAGTCTTAAGAAAAAATTAAATGAAAGAAAGCAAATTAATATAGCCAAGAAATCCCTGTTAAGCAAAGCTTCATTAACCCAAATATACAATTTTCGGGTCATTTTCCAAGCTCAGCGCCGATAGTTAATATTCCTAAGCAGGTTAACAATAATGAAAATCTAACTAATACTTTTTAACTTGATCTTAAAAAAAACAATGGATAACCTTAGGGAATAATTGTCCATTCCCTAAAAACAACAGCAAGAACAGACAGCTAGAATTGATGTTATATTTTCAATGCTTGAAAACACACCATGAACAATTTAGCCAAGACAACTGCCAAAACTATAATTATAATATACTTCAATGTAAATTCGATAGTTACAATTACAAGAAGACATGATCTCGAAATATTCAACGAAACTAAAGTTCAGCTTAGACACAGACACAAATTATTGTTTAACAATTATACTTGTATACGCAAGGACAGAAGTAATTCATTAAAAGGAGGTGGAACAGGCATTCTCATACGAAATAACATTAAATACATAAACATCACAGGCTGCGAGTCATCAAAACTAACGACCCTAGAAACATAAACCATTAAAATTCCAATTGCAGATAAAAAATAGTTATTCATTATAGCTGCTTATTACCCAAGTGGAAATAACAATGAACATTTTAAAAAGGATTTAACCTCTTTATTTGAAGTCCACTTAAATAGTAAACATTCTAACTGGGGAAATAAAACAAGCAACTCCAAGGAATATATACTGAAAAAATTGATTGACAACAATGGGCCTAGCTTAATGTATACTAAACCACGAAACTTGAAAACTAACACTAACTTGAAAATTGTGGATCTGACTGTGTTTTAGGTCTAGGATGTAACGGAATTTTGTGTATAAGAGGGGGACGGAGGGGAATTTTCCAAATCTGAAACAAACTTGATCTGCGTACGGCATGCATCTACCTTCATGCCTTCAATTTGTGGCTCTATCTCTTATAGTCTCGGAGATTGACGTGTTCATACAGACAGACGGATATGGCTATATTGAATCGGCTGTTCACGCTGATCAAGAATATATTCACTTTATGGGGTCGAAAATGTTTCCTTCTCCCTGTTTCATACATTCGCACAACTTCATGATCCCCCTTTTCCCATTTTCAATGGGAACAGGGTATAAAAAGTGGCATTCTTACCTGAATAAAGAAACACAATAGAATGGAAATTGTACTTAGACACAAGCAAAACTAAAACTACAAAAATAAGCTTTCATCAATAGACGCTCAAGATTCTCTCCACATGTTTCAAAAAATTAAAAAGAACTTAAAGCCATCCTCTGCTCTGCAATTAAATGAAATTAAAATACCAATAGACTCGGAATATTTACTTAGAAAGGCTAATATTGACAAAAGTATAGTAGAAACATCGCCAAACTACTTTATTGTCAGAGAACAAGACCCTATCCTTAACGTTAGAGGCTCATATATGCAATCAGTTCACTCAGCAAAGCAGAATGATCTTGATAATCCAATAATATGGTTTCATTGAGTTTCATCAAGTTTTTATACTCTGTACCAAAGGTACATAGAGTATTATAAGTTTGTGCAAAAGTATGTAACACCCAGAAGAAAGCATCTCCGATCCCATAAAGTATATATATTCTTGATCAGCATCAACAGCCGAGTCGATATAGCCATGTCCGTCTGTCCGTCCGTCCGTCTGTCTGTCTGTCTGTCCGTATGAACGCACAGATCTCAGAGATGGTAAGAGATAGAGGTTTGACATGTATGGGACATATGCTTCTTATATCTGCAGGCAGATCAAGTTTATTTTCAATTTTGGACACGCCCCCTGCCGCCCCCGCAATTTAGAAAAAACTGTTTTAAAGATAGGTGGGTTGTTCCTGGTTGATGAACGGTTTTCGAGTTATGATCAAAAGACTGTTCGCTGCTGCAGCGCAGAAGCAGCGCTGCTTTCAGCTGCTACTGCAGCATCAAAATGTATGCTGAGTGTATAATTTCGTTGGTACAGAGTATGCTATAGTCGGGCTTGACCGACTTTCTTTCTTGTTAGACATAAAAACTAGAATTGATGCTCAGCAAGACACGAAAACTTCTACTATCCAATATGCTAGATGACGAGCAAGCTGAGAATTATTTCGCTACTCAAGACATTATGGTGTCTTATATATTCAAAAAACTAACAGCGAAACTATCTTCTGGTCTAGACGGTATACCAAATAATATTTTAAAGAATCTACCGCTTGTGATAGTGCTAGAATATGGATCACTGTTTAACAATATGCTGAACAACTTACGTCCAATAACCGAACCTTCTCTTCTTTCATTTTTAAAATCACTAAAATCTTCATTCTCTCCTCGGCCTGACAACATTCCTAGCTGTGTGCTCAAAGAGTGTTCTAGTTCTTTATGCAAACCTTTGCTTAAGCTTTTCTATCTATCACTCAATTCGTCTGTCTTCCCATCTCTTTGAAAAGAATCTTACATTATTCCTCTCCATAAAAAGGGTGGAAAGTCGGATATTTCAAATTACAGATTCACATTGCAGCATTATTGTAAAACTATTTCGTCACCTTTCCAGCATGGTTTCATAAAGCGTCAGTCAACTACGACCAATTTGCTTGAATTTACTTTGCTGGTTAATGATGGATTCCTTGAGAAAAAGCAAACTGATGTCATTTACACTGACTTTAGCAAGGCCTTTGACTCTGTGATCTTCTCCTCTTTAAGCTCGATCGATTAGGATTTCCCTCCTCTTTTCTGCTTTGGGCCTCGTCCTATCTAAAAGATAGAACTCAAAAAGTTATGATTCGTTCTAATACTTCAAAACTTGTAACTGTAACCTCTGGTGTACCTGAAGGTATCCGCCCAGGTCCATTGTTCCTCACTCTTTTTATTAATGATCTTCCTAGAATATTATCATTTTCTCGGATACTCATGTACATATGCCGACGACGTTAAACTTTTAACTTTTAACAACCCGATTCATTCTATTGGATTGCAAGATGATCTTAACTCCTTGCAGTCTTGGTGCTTGGTAAATCATTTGCACCTGAATTGCTCCAAATGCATGTTCATGACTTTCAATCGATGCAAACCATTTCTGGTTTCCTATATTATTGGTAAAGAACCGTTGAAACGTATTTCGTCTGTCATTGATCTTGGAATTCTGTTTTACCCCAAATTTTCCCAAAGTCTGTCCCGTGCTAAAATACTGTTCATCCATATGGGGTCCGCAGTATAAAAAGCATAATGATGAATTCATATTCATTTTCAAATTGCATTTTCATATTCTTTTTTTCTTACCTCTTCACATCTCTTCAGGCCTGTTCCGGGCTTCACATTATTTATTACACTTATTACAATAATTCTATCAAATTATGAAAACCGGAAAAGGGAGCCAAATCAAAATACAGAAAATTTAGTGTAAGTGAAAAACTGAACAGGCCTGTATATTTGTTAAATGGATTTGTTAGCTCTAATATCGACTCTGACCACTACAGGCTGGACTCGGGGCATAGCCGGACCGGCAAATAAAAATCCACCAAGAGACTCTTTTCTTAGAGACTTTATCGCTATCAAGTGGCATACTAGGCTCTCTGGGAGCCGATATTTCCAAAAATTGAAAAACCAATACATTTATGTAAAATGGGCATGAAATTAATAACCTGAACGATGGCATTGGAACTGTAAGCGAATGGACTATTTTATAATTATATAATATATTCGGATTTATAAAAGCAAGATCAAAACGGTGTGGAACGATTGGTACGGAACACACTACAGATGGAGCGCCTGATATCTTTAATATATTTGATAACCACTACTCAAATAATTGGTTATTATTTTAACGTTGTAACAATTCCTTTGTATTTATTAAGATTTTTCTATGGATACTAACATGTGGAACTGTGGAATGAAACGTTGGCAATGTATGCAATGGCGTTGAAAATTATTGTCAACTTCCGACTAAAAACTATATGCCCCACCTTGTGTAGGGTATCGGCTGCACAAAGAGGAATGTAGACAACTCCGTTAAGTGTCTGTATGTATGCAGCTTTGCTTTTCGACAAAATATGTATGTAGATTGTGTGTATATAAGTTAACCATGTACTCCATGTTCCTACTGGGCAGGCGGTAAATTCCGCCACTGCCCGTCCCCAAATATGCTGATGCGACACTTTTGGGTCGGCCAGCAACCTCCTCATAGAAACCAGCAACCAAGACACCCGCTGGGTAACCCAATACCCTGCACGAGCCGCTGACGCTGCAAGTCTTGGACAGCGGCGGCAGCATGTTTATGTAAGAGCGGCGGCGCAGCCGGCGATCTTAGGGTTAGCTTAAGAATTCAACTCTTTGTACTTTTAGATTTTAATTTGACTTTATTCGGGACGGTCGTCCAATAAATAATTAACCACATCTCGCTTTGTGTCCGGAACTTACTTGTGAAACGGGCAACAATTCTACATTACAATCGTTTTACGGTTACTGGCGCCCAACCTACTATTAAGTACTCGCGAGTGTTTCTGTGTGAAACCATTGAAATGTCCTTTTAGCAGCCGCTTTAAGAGAAAGTGAAAGTAAACAAAAACCAAAACAAACTAACGTAAATTTACGTTATGCTCTCCCCAATAAAGTGGAATAAGTGAATAGCATCAAAAAATTAGTTGACCGCACGCGGCAACTAAAAGTAATTAAACAAAGATCACCGAAGCCGCGGGAGCTCTTCGGGCAGCGGCGTGTCACCAAGCAACAAACCGATTGCTGGGGCAGCGTAACGACGAAAAAGAAAAAAAAAAGTCTCCGACGTGAAGAAAATTAAATTTAAAAATCAGTTAAATATGTAAGAGTGATTTATGAAATAAAATTGAAGATCAGTGGTGTGTAGAATTTTTTCTCTTTTGAGCATATTTTGTCGTAAATAAAAAAGAACCACTGTCAGCGTTTAAAGAGGAAATATTTTCTTCACGATAAAGTAACCCAGACCAAGTGAGACCTCCCCAAGCAGAATCTCACCAAGAAGAACCAAGAGTTACGCGCGATTGTGGAAGCAGCGGTCACAAGCGCTTTGATGGCGCAGGCAGAAGCTTTCAAATCGAGAGACACTCAGCTTAGGAATGACTTCGAAAAACAGATTAGTGAACTATCGGGTCGGTTGAGAAACACACAGCTCGCTGTACCAGAGGTAAAGGTTTGCCAAAACGTGGAAATTTTAGAGGGCATCTATTGTGACGAACCTCTGGACGCAGTTAATTGCATTCCAGAGTTCCAATGCTCCCAAGAGACATACGTGGCTTGGAGACAAGCGGCTGACGCCGCATAAAAAATTTTTTAAAAATAAAATGGAAGCTCCAGACATTATCAGGCTGTCATTATAATTCGGAGTAAAATAAGGGGCCCCGCAGATGCAGCTCTCGCATCATTTAACACAGCTTTGAACTTCGAGGCCACCATGGCGCGGCTTGATTACACATACTGCGACAAACGTCCGATCCATGTTATTGAACAGGAAATGGGCACTCTTAGGCACGGTGGCTTGTCAGTATTGCAGTATTAAGACGAGGTTGAGAAAAAACTCACCTTGTTAACAAACAAAGCTAACATGTCCTACTACAGAGACCTAGCGAAAGGAATGTGTGAGAAGTTTAGGGCCGATGCCCTAAGAATATTCGTTTGAGGACTAAAACGTAGCCTGACTGATGTTCTGTTTGCGGCTCACCCTCCCGATATGCCGTCGGCACTTGCGTTGGCGCAAGAGGTTGAGGCTAACCATGACAGGTACGCTTTCGCCACAAGCTTTGCCAGAGGGCAAGAAGAAAAATCATACAAGGCCGAACAGCGGACTCAAGCCCGCACTCAGCTCAACAACCAAGACCAAAGGGGCAACCCTCAATCAGGTCAGGGCAAAAGTCAGATTTTCAAAAAACAATAAGGTCAACAGCAGTCCGACAGGGCTCAAACCAAACCCGGAAACGGCAGCGCAACAGAACCGATGGAGGTCGATCCGTCCTCGTCCAAGTTCAGGCAACCTACCAGCTATCAGAAACCACAGGGCTGAGGCAAATTAAATGCAAACCAGGGTCAGGGCTACAAGCGTTCAAACACGTCAGATCGCATGACCAGAGGCGACAGAGGGTAGACCATATTGCCCCTGGCTCGGGGCAAGACGCAGATTATAATGAAGTGGCCAACGAAGCAGTGGCCGAAACCGAGGCGGACTCTGAGGCCGGCTATGAGACAATGTTAGTTTTTAAGGGCATAGTCCCTGCTGCCATTTGTCCGTCGAAGAGTAGCAGGTGTCTCTATGACATTCTTGATCGACACGGGCGCGTCTAAGAACTACATTAAGCCTAATAAGCATATCAAAGGCGTCATCCCGGTAGAGTCAATATTTGTTGTCCACTCCATACACGGTTCAAACAGCATAAATGCGTGTTGCCGATGTTGGGTGCCTCGGCAATTTTTTTTTTATTAAATACCTTATCCACATTCGATGGAATAATTGGTCTTGATTTGCTAAAGCAAGTTGGCGCAATTCTCAGCTTAATGCAACATTTACACCACACTGAGTTTGCTATCGAAATCGTTATCGCCGCAATAACGCAGAATAGGTGTTTACATTAGCACAGCGTTGCGTTATGCGTTAAGAGTTAAGAAAACAGCTGAGTTTATTTTTGGTTTTGGCAGCAGCAAGAAACTTGTTAAAGGTTTACGGAAATTGAATAAAAGCGTATTATTCGTAATTATTATATCGATGGAACAAAATTACGACATCATGATGCAATGTATGAATTTTTCAGCAATGTCTGCAGCAACCTTTAATATTCTGCAAAATTAACCACGGCGACCTAGAAGAATTTGAACGCTAATTCTTCCTTGCTTCGCTTCAAAATATATATATTTTAACTTAACATCTGCCATTTTAAATTTTATTGGAGGCGGCAATATCAACAGACTGTATAAAATTGTTAGTTTTCTCCTGAAGGAACAAAAATTAACATTTCATTATCCTTATTGACGCACATAATAGGCAGCTTGTAGATGCCAAATAACACGGGAACCAACTTGGAGGCACCCCACAGCAGACCGTCCAATTTGATCTTAAGATTATAATTCTCAATATCCATCATGTCGTTTTCATCATCCCAGGGATTAACATCGCACTACTGAGGACTTAGGAATAAGGGCGGGATTCTTCACTTTCTTAACAATATATGCAGCTCAGCTTCCTCATCCTCCTGATCATCTGAAGCGAAGGTTCCACATCATCATCGGCAGCCGCTATCTCGGCAGGAGCAGCGGCGTCTTTGGCACCAGCCAATTGGAGCATCAAATCTCTTGTTAAGTCATGCTACCTTTAAAAAATTAGTCTTATACCTATATTTATTTACATATAGACCACCAATCCCTTTCTCACCTTTATTTTGACTCATAATCACGGTTATATGTCTGATGAATTTGACAAACCTTTTATTGTAAAATTTGCGGCACAGTTGTTTTTTGTAATGCTAGTGACGATATTTGTGCGATAGGCAGGAATGGGCAACACTTATCGAGTACACAGACAACACTTATCGAGTAGAACGAGTAAACGCACGTGCATCCAAACGAAACTCAACTTTTTGTCACCACTAGGGCCCTATACTTTTTGTATGGGGAAAAAGCTGCTTGTTCCCGCTTAACGCAAATCGCATAACGCAGTCCTAGTGTAAAATGCCTATAAAAGACAGCAAGTTGATAGTTGGTTCGGCAGCAGAAACGTTGCAGGGCCACAAATGTACCAATGTCAATCACACGAGGGTACTTGACAGTGACGCTCCACCTGCCGCAATGGCAGATTTTTGAAAATGCTCGAAAGTAACAAAAGGGAATTCGCTGACCCGAACGAGTCATTACTACAGACAACGAGCCGGTATACTCAAAACTATACCCCTACCACCTAGATGTATTTGTCGCTGCGGAGATAAAAGATTTACTCCGAAACGGCATAATAAGAAAATCCCGATCACCGCACAATAACCTGGTATGGGTTGTCGATAAAAAAGGCACCGACGAAGATGGCAACAAGAATAAACGTTTCGTAATGGACTTTAGGAAGCTTAATCTGAAAACGGTGGCCGACAGATATCCTGGCAAATTTGGGTAAGCCCAAATTTTTCACTACACTCGACCTGAAATCCGGCTACCACAAGATAACTCTAGCGGAGCGGGACCGGGAAAAAACAGCTTTTTCAGTGAATGGGAGAAGGTACGAGTTTTGTCGACTTCCCTTTTTCCCCAGAAATGCCGGAAGCATTTTTCAAAGGGTCATCGATGACGTCCTGCTGGAAAAGATCGGCAAGACCTGATACGTCTACGTTGATGATGTCATAATTTTCTCCGAAAATGAGGCCGACCACGTCATACACGTTGGGTGGGTCCTCAAGAACCCTCACGACGCAAACAAGAGAAAAGGAAAGGTGAAAGCCATTTAGCAGTATGTCCAGCCGACAACATTATTCGGGATCAGATCATTTCTGGGGTTGGCCAGCTACTACCAGTGTTTCATAAAAGACTTTGCAGCGATATCAAAGCCTCTTTCTGACATTCTCAAAGGGGAGAACGGTTCTCAGCAAATACAGGTCAAAAAAGATCCCGATTGATATAAACGAGTGCCAGCGGAGAAACATCATGGCATCGGAAGATGTGATGTTGATGTTGTGAAGAATCACATTTTTGTTAGTTATATATATATAGTAATAAGTTGAAATTTCATGGAGTAAAAGTCAAACTGAATCGATGGCCCAAATATTTGAATTTCGTTAGAACTAGTTCCAAAGAACCCACATAGCTCGCCAGCCCTGACACGCGCGACACACACGACCCACAGTATGGGCACACTACCCAAATACGCGGAAAACCAGCGAGGGGAAAAGAGACAGCAAGCGACGCCACCGATCTTGAGATTTTTTGAGAACGCGTTAGAAAGTAGCGGCCAAGCTCGGGACTTGGTTTTCGAGAGGCGAACGAGACGGTCGTGTGAAGGAAGTGGAAAAAACAAGACATACAACAAAAAAACCAAGATCACCACGCTGAGACCGCGCAGAAGCTTAGGAACCCGACCAGCGAGAAGGAGGACAATCAACCCCAGACACCCAGGCATACGGCGACGCGTGATCCAGCCAGACCACAAATTGGCAATCAAAGTTTTGACGAGGTGATTTTTTGGGAAACTTTCTGGGTAAGTGGGTCAGGGCCGCGAGCCTTGGTAGTACAGAAACGGCCACGTGTCGGAGTGCGGTATAGGGAAAGTGTACGAACTCAATCATTGGAAACCGACCTTTGAGCTGAAGGTGTTAGACGAGGTTAGGAAGAAAGCCAGGTTATGTTGCCACCGCCAGAAAGCCTTGTTGTAGCTGACGATGTCCGATGCAGTAATTGTTGATGGCTGAACGACCCTTGCCGTTCCGATGTGCCCGCTTGATCCGCTCCACTAGTGCTGATGCAGGTTGGGTTGAATTCTCTTGATGATCCGTCGATCCTTGATGATTGCTGACCCAACTGTAGCCTCTGTAGGTAGATGGATGCCTCTTGCTGGTCCAAACTTCCCCTTGTGTTCCGCCTTCTAAGTATCTTTTGATCAGCTTAAACAAAGTTATTTCGCAGCCGCCAGCGAATTGTTGAGATTGGACGAGAACTTATTTTCTTGCTGCTGTCCTGTGACGGTCGCCATAAATGTTGCCGCAGTGTTCGGCACTTATCCCAATCCTGGCCGGTTTTCCAAGAATAAAATGTTTGTGCTGTTCGTTTGATTTAATTCCGTGTTTTTTGTCTCTTGTCTTCAATGTTCTTTTCATGTGTGTGTGTGTGGCTTACAAAGCGCCATTAAGTTGGCTGCACTTGCTTACGTTCTATGTTTTGTTTACGTGAATAGGGTTGCCACGCCGCCACCAGTGACACGAATGTATGACATACAAAATTAAACAATTCTAACAACTAATTAACTCTAATGTGGTTGATCTCCTCTAACACCATTAATATAAATGAGTGGTCGCCTTTGTAGTTGTAGTACGTCGACCCAGCACTTGCCAATGGACGGTTTTTGCAATGCTTTCCTACAATTTCAAAACTGTCAAATCACAACTTTTTAAAACATATAAACAATATATTACCATTACCGGAAATCCCATTTCCATTCTTGTCCGAAGAGGCGAACTTTAGGTTGTCGTCTTTAAGCACCTTGTACAAAAAGGGAATCGTTTCCTTAAGAACTTTGGATATGGTTGACTGCTGTATCCGAAATGGCAACTGCATTGCTACTTGCGTGTGTCCTGATAAAGTGTTCACATATAGGTAGTGTAGTATAGGTATCGAATTGAAGCTTCCATACCTGTAGCCAAATAAAAAATCGTGACCTGCAGGCGTTCCGCTGGGCCAATACAATTTCTATATCTCGTGTCTTTCTTTTAGATAAGAGGCCGCATCGTTTCCAAGATATCTTCAAATTAAGACGGCGATACCTGTAATATTTTACCGTAAAGAGCAATGTACTCATTAACGATTTCCTTGGCAAGTTTGTGTGTGAATCCTGTATTTTGTTCCAAGTTAAAAACGATGCATTTCAACAATATTTCTTAATTTATTTTCTTTCCATATTCCTTTTGAGGAGCCACTTCGACGACCACTTTCTTTTACGGTTATGCCGCTGCGTGGCGGCTCGCCGTTGCAACAATTGCATCAACAAAATGTTATTGTTGATTTGCAGAGCAGCAGCACTTATTTTAAGCGAATAAAGTCCCTCCATTTTTTCCCAAACTCTGGGACTTCCAACAGTTTCGACAAAAACCTTAAAAGAACTATAAACAACATGACTCTCCACAACCTCCCCAAACAACATAACCGCGCAATTGTCTACAAACAACAACATCTTGCACTCACTATAAACTATACATTTTTTTATACAGACGGCTCTAAGTACGAGTCCGGAACATCATTCAGCATTACTACCAAAGACACAATAGTACACCAAGCCATCATACCCGATTTTTCCTCAATCTTCTGTGCCGAAATAATAGCCATCCACCACCCTAACATTAATACCCAATAATAAAATCTCCTGCAAATTCTTAGTACTACGTCCAAACAATTCGGTTAATTCTTGCTGCTTAAGGGAACAGAATCCTAATAGCATGGGTCCCAGGCCACTGCGGGATAGCTGGCAACAAAATCGCGGACTAAGCTGGAAAGACAGCCATAAATAGAGCACCCAAACTTTTTCTCCACCCAAACCTCAACTTCATAGAGACACAAATAAATTAATAAAATGCCACTACCAAACAAAAACAAAAGGAATTTGGAACAACGCAAGCACACACTATAAGGAAATAAACCGAAAAAATACGCCTCTCAAATTATGCACAATTTCAAATTGACGACACACTTCCCCCCTTGATCCCACCAAAATCCTTAGACTACGACTTGGGCAATCACTCATAAACACATATTTGCCGGAGCTCCCACCCCAAACTGCACCTTTTGTAACACCACCACATTACTATTCACTAAACACATTCTCTCAGAATGTACACACTTCTATAACACACGATCAAAATACTTTTCCAACTCAAACGCCTTTCCCTTATTAACCAATCCCTCTAAAAAGATATAAAAAACATAATCAAATTTTTAAAAGAAGCAAATGTTTACCTCTCTTTATAAATACAACAAACATATCAAACCAAAACAATACATACATTTAAGTTATCACCCTAGTCCAGTGCAAATTCATCGCAAATACACTGATGTCGTACCACCGTGCAGTTTCTACATTCTGACACGCTGGCCATGCCGCCAGCATTGAACACAATGCACAGAAGCGACCAGCGTCAGCAGCGAAGTACAACAGCAGCAGTCACAGCAGCAGCGGCGACGGCACCAGCGACAACAGCGACATATGGGAGAGGGAAGCTTTCAGAAACACTGTATTGAGTTGTAAGCTTCAGTTCTAATAAATGACTCATCTGTAGAGGTTGGTCTCCTCATCATTGAAAAAGAAAATTATCTTTTCTTATCTAACGCCCGAGCAGATAAAAAAAAATTTTCCGAAAAAAAAATCCGCAAGAGCCTAAAATCATTCGGCAAAATCCGTGGGTACCGAGGCGTGCTTAACCGGGCCAAATCATCACATCGCTGTCAACCACATCGCCTCCAGGCATCCTAAACAACGTGCCGTCGTCGCCAACGTGGGTCAATTCCGATGCTGATGTTAGTGATATAAGGTAGTGATAAGTGTAGCAAACAAAAAAACGCGTGGACAGGAAAAGTAAAGATGTAAAAATTTTGTTTAAGGTTATATTAAAGCTAACCATCTACTAAACTGTGTGAACCCATCATTTGCCTACCGAGATCGTCACTTTAACTTGCTCCGTCCTCTCGAGTGAACAGGGTCGATACCCTACACTCAGTTCTCTCCAAAGAATCTCAAGTGTTTTCGGGTGAACAGGGTCAATACCCGACACTCAGTTTTCTCCTAAGAATCTCAAGTGTTTTCGGGTGAACAGGGTCGATACCCTACACTCAGTTTTCTCCCAAGAATCTCGTGTTTTCGAGTGAGCAGGGTCAATACCCTATACTCAGTTTTCGTTGCCAGTAGTCTCAAGTGATTTCGAGTGAACAGGGTCGATACCCTACACTCAGCTTTCGTTGCCAAACAGCCTAGATCCTTTTCGAGTGAACAGGGTGGATACCCTACACTCACCCGTATCGCCAAGCATACTAGGTCCTTTTCGAGTGGACAGGGTGGATACCCTACACTCGATTGCGCCCTATCTCCCAGTGTCATCGTGTGAGCAGGGTAGATACTCTACACCACACTTCGCAATATATTTTCGTGCGGTCCATTTAGACGCACATTCTAGTGAAATTTCCACTCTAAATTTGGTGTAGTAAATAACCTTAGTGGCCAAACCTAACACCTATTTCGGGCCATATTCTCAACTCAGAGATCTCGGCACTTTACAAATGTTCTGCAAAGTGGCCTGGACGGACTGAGTCATACTCTGGCCTAAGATACTACTTTACAGAAGGTAAAGGTAAAGAAGGTGAGAACTTCATCCTCCGTGTCTTAAAACAACAATAGT